>JAOWBE010075931.1:0-22022 GCA_028566155.1 Quercus phellos | reverse complement strand
GAAGAAGAAGAGGAAGAAGCTTACCACGGAGCAGAGCGCAGAAATACAAGCGAGGCTGGGAGGCGTGGGGGTGAGGGTGTGCGGCGTGAAGAGCAGAGAGATGAGATGGGTGAGTGTGAGAGAACTGATGAGTTTGTGTAAGTTTGTGTGAGATATATTAGGGGCATTTTCGTAAATGCAACGTCCAACGGTAATAATGTCCAAAAGCCAGCAGCGCGTTTTGATTTATGGACCTCAGAGGTCCATAAATTCAGCGCGTTTCGGACTTGTATTTTGGCTGAGCCCAAAACGCAACTTTTTTTAAAAAGTTGCGTTTTGGGTTCAACCAAACACATTTTCTTGTCAACTTTTTTATTTATGCGCGTTTTGGGCTTCAAAAAGTCCAAACAAATGCACACTAAAGGGCACACTACCATTTTCTATCAAATTTTTTTAAATAAATAACGTGTCATACTCATCATCTTAGTTATCCAGAACACCCCACCATAGCCAAACGTCCAGTTTTGACAAAGAAGCAATTAAATGGTACACTGTACACCAGAATTTCAATCCACATAGCCATATAGCCATTAAATATTAAACTTTAATTTAATAATTCTTACCGTAGTACCAAAAACAATATTGTTTGTTTCTCTATGTTAAACCTATTACTTCTTACTTCTTACAGTAGTAGTACAAAGATCAGTAATAAAAATTAGTGACGAAATGGAACCTATTGTTCAAATTATAAGTGACGAAATGTTCATTATGGAAAATTAAAGGCACTATACCAGCTGGGTTTGTAACAGTGGTTTTGTGCTTAGTTCCAGTTGGGGTTTATAAAGGGTAGTTCTCAATTTGCATAAAATAAAATAAAAATTTATTATAAATTTCTGGTGTACTTCTTTGTTGAAACGGTTTTGGTTATTGAAAATGGAAGTGTGTTTTAATCAAGTGGAAACCGATTAAATAAGGAAAGAGAAAAAAAAAATGCTAGTATTAATTAGGAAATAAGGTGAAAAGTAATAACATTTAATGATATTTTTTTTAACCGTTAGATTTTTTAAAGATCTACGGTGTAAAAAATGTATAACTTTTTATGAGTTACACCAAATGTAACTTGAATTCATCTCTATATATATGAGATGAGTTCAAGTTACACATTTTTTAAAACATTGTATTTAATTATATCCAATTGTTAAAGTTAAAAATTTTTTAAATTATTGGATTTAAGTAGATCCAATGTTAAAAAAAAAAAAAAAAAAAAAAAACTCTTATTAATATTAATATTCTGATTAGAATCTCATTAATTATCCTTCATTTATTATATTTTATATCTATCTCTAAACCTAAAAAAAAAGTGTTATATTTGACTCTCTCTCTCTCTCTCCATTTCTCTCTCTATCTCTAACACTTATAACACTTTCATTTTTTTTTTTTTTTTTATCCAACTTATAACACGTTGTTAGGATGCTGGCGTTTATAACTTTGTTAATCATCTTTTAACACTTTAATGGGCGGGCTCTTGTTAAACTAAGTCACATCTCTTCTGTATTCATTAATATAACAAAGGCAATTCACAGTTCAAGTTAAAAATCCCCCCACAAACATGCACAAAGAATTGAAGGGATTGTAAAATCAAAATTTCAGATAAACATTGAAGAGAAATTACCTTATACAATCTCAAAAATGGTAAAGTTCCCTCAAATCAGAATTTTCAATAAACTCTATATGCTATATGCTTAAGGTGCATAAAAGTTGTCCTAGGAAGAAAAGATGCTAGACACTTAACCATATATAGCTAAGCAGTACCAGAATCATCTGAACAATGAAAGAGGCAGGAGAAATTGATTCAATGAATGGCACATCAAATCCAAGAAAAATTTTGTGTCCCATCTGAAATGTAGCTGCAAAAAAGTATGAAAAATGAGAACACTATGATGGCCGGCCAAGTAAGAATGAGCAAAAAAGTAAGTGTTGGTGCATTTTAATATTAATTATAAATAAATTGTTAAAATTCATATTAGGTTATGTCACATTGTGGCTTCGTCACATAAAATGAGCCCTAATACATTTTTTTCCCTCTGTTTCATTCTCAACACCACGGTTCCCTAGGCCCAAGTTTAACCAATAACTTAGCTCTCAAAGTACCAACTGCAGAAAATAAAAAGGCTAGATCTTGAGTCTAAGACTTTAGCCTTATGCTGAAAAGTTGGCCCATGATCATTTAAGTATCTCACTTTAGTTCACTGACCTGAAATATTTTGCTGCAAGCACCAATTGCTTGAGGTTATGACCATTCCCAGTCAGAAAGATGAAAGGTAATATGATTGCATAAACATAAAAAGAACATGAATTTTTGTTTTGAATTTTCATATTTAACCATACATGAAACATGGCAATGATGTCTAGGTAATTACTTGAAGCTAAGCCTTCTCTTTTTCTTTGCAATTCATTTGGCAATAATGGACAAATTATAAACTGCGTACAATTCATTTTCTTTTATAACTGTTAGAGATAGAGAGAGAAAAGTAGAGAGAGAGTCAAATATAACACTTTTTTTTGGGTTTAAAGACAGATATAATATATAATAAATGGGGGATAATTAATGAAATTTTAATCAGAATATTAGCATTAATGATAGTCTTTTTCTTACCATTAAATCTACTTAAATCCAATTATTTAAAAAATGTGTAACTTAATAAAAGTTACACATTTTTCTGACCATTGATTTCTATTAAATCTCATGGTAAATAACACACTGATTGCCATGTTATCAACTTTCTAAAAATAAGTGATGTCAAAGCATTAAAAGTCATTAAGCTCCACTTTCTCTCCCCATTGTCTTCTTCTTCTCTTCTCTTCTCTCTCTCATCTACCTAGGCCTCTTTGAGCTCACCTCCTCCTTTGCTAACCCACTCAACTCATCAGAGCTACATGTTAAATTTAACTGGTTAAATTCAGAAGTATAATTTAGTTTTAGATATAATTCTAACACCGATCTATTAAATTTTTTAATTGGTTAGAGTCCTCTGTCACTTAACTATGAAATAGGGGTGTTCTAGTAGTCTGAATGAAAATTTGATCAAAATTCAGAAAATTGAAGCTCAGTAAGAATTGGGTCAAAGTTAATTGTTATGATGATTTTAGAGTTGCATTTGTGCAACCCCACAGTTTGATCCCTGGGCTCAATCTAACTTGGGCTCACAATTTACTTATGTGATGGGTTTGAGTTTCCTGCTTCAGGTGATTCTCAGCAGAGACTCAATGAGATCACTTTTCTCTCCCTCTCTTCTAGCTCTTTTTCCTCACTTTTTCTGACCCCCATTTCCTCCCCCAATCTCTCCTATTTATAATTCTAAATTAGTGGTGGGATCATGATTACTACCATTGTTAGTGCAATTAAAGGTCCAATGTCATCCACTTTAAGTGGTCGTTCAGGCGGGAATGGGAAATTGTGATTTGTGGCTTTGGAACTTGGCTCCAACTCAAGCAAATATGTCCGGTAGTGAGGTCCAATGTTATCTGTTCTAAGTGGATGTTTATGTGAAAATTAAGAAACCAAGTTTGTGGCTTTGGAACTTGGCTCCAACTCAGGCACACATGCCCGGCAATGACGTTCCCAAGAAATTGCCAAGCATCCCATGATATGTCGGGTTTGCCTTTCTTCATTGTCCGGGAAAATCTAGTCGAGTATTGGTCAAGGAACGAGATTCAAACTTATAACTTACGAGGGTAGTACAAAGCAGGGATTCCAAATATGGGGCTGCGCTGCCAATTCTAGGTCCAAGGCCCAGTTCGCATTTGGGCATCTTGGTACCGCATTCTAGGTCCATATCAGGCCTAAGATCAAGGCCCAATTTGGACCTGGGTACCTCGGTGCCGTACATTAGCCCCCCCATTAATTCGTGCCCGGTTGCCAGGTAGAATCAAGGAACCGACCAAGTATTTTCGTTCTGGGAGCTCTACGGTCAAGAATTCATGCAGTCACAACATCCCATTAATGCTTTTCTCAAAAGATGCGTCGTTCTGGTTTGCCAGGTTCAATTGCCATTATTACCTGACGGTTCGTGAACCAGGGCTATGCGCGTGTTAGTTATCATTGGCATTCGTAGGGGCTCCTTTTCATTTTGTGAGTCGTGCCCATTTATTGCTGATTAAACGTCCTACTGTCTTCATTTGCCCCTATAAATAGTTCTCATTGCGTTGTTTTTTCACTTTTTCAACTCCTACTTCCTGAGCATACTCTCTGCCGACCACTCATTTGTGCGCCCACTCCTTAACCTAGAGAACTTTCCTTCCTTAGAGCCCAAAGTAAGTTTTCTACCCTCTTCTTTTACTTCCAACTTCTTTCTAGAGTTTCCTCTTTCAACATTAGACTTCGAAATGGGTTATTCTTATCTTCTGGATTCCCCAGGGTCTCTAGCCATCTTTAGGCAAAAATTTGACATCCCCGGTGACGTGGAGGTGGCTTACTGCCACGAGAGTGAGATCACACTCCACAAAAGGCAGGGTACGGCCTTTTTTCCCTTGATGGCAGTTCTAGAGGACAAGGTTAGGTTCCCCGTGGACCCTCTTATGGTTAGCACTCTTAGGTACTATGGGTTATGTCCTGACCAACTCCCACCCAATTTTTACTGGGTAGTCAGTTATGTCAGTAGGTTGAACCATACTTTTGATTTACAGCTAGACCACCATGATATAAACCACATGTACAGTCTTTGTGGGAATAAATCCTCCAATTATTACTTAAAAACTAGGGACAATCAGGTACGGCTGATATCCTGCATGCCTGATTCGAACAGGAACTCGACCGGAGAGTTTGTCCAAGTGCGCGGCAATTGGTGTACCGAGGAAATTCCCTGCCCCCTCTTACGCCGTGAAGTGGATTCGTACCGATCTCTTAATCTAGAAATTTTTGTAACTGAATTAGCTCTTTCTTCCAGGTTGCTGATATCACGTTTCGCTCTTTTGCAGAGGGTAAATTGTTCACCCTGGACGTGAGGACAGTTCACGTCAGGGACTTGAATTTCATTCTTCGGTCCGAGATATTTGTACTTGGGACAGACAGCTCCGAGCATCACACTTAATCCTCGGGGTGGAACCAGTCTACTCTACCTGGCAGCCTTTCAAACAAGCCTTATTAGTTGACAGTCCTCTCCTGTCATACATAGACATTCGGCACGCGAATTTTCTACCGCCAAGGCTTACCATTGATGAAGCAAGAGATCTTGGCAAGCGCTACACCTGCTCGGACGAGCTAGCCCCCCTGCGAGACAAATTGGCGGAGCGCGCGTCCCGGCGTCTCCGAGAATTGGCCCACGAAGTCGTCCACAAAATCCCCATCCAAGAACCCGCTCACCCCGAGGACCACGTTGAACCTGAGGCCCCTGCAGTGGAAGCCAAACAACTCGTAACTAACTTGCTAGCTACTGACTCTTTTCCCCTTTAAGACATGGTGACCCGGAAGACCATGACCATCAACTGCTTCGTACCTGGTGCACGATAAGCGGCGCAGCCCCCACCTTCTCAAAGTCAAGTACAGGCGCCTCTCCCTCCGCTCCCTTCTCAAGCCAGACGAGTTCGGAAAAGGCAGAAGGTTGCCGATCATCCATAGACGGGTTCGAGAGACGCAGTGATTTTGACTCCTCCCCGACCAACTCGGGGTATCGTCATACAAGAGCCGCAAACCCAGGTCGGGTCAGGCACCACGTCCTCTTCTCAGGCTACGCCAGTGTGGAAGCCCAAGTTTTTGCTGGACAGCAAGCCTTTTCCTTCGACCGCTTGTGTGCGGATGTGGCAGAAAGGTGAGGGAAACCGTATTGCTCAGACCCTAGCCACGGGCCTTCTTCTGCTCGACGATGTACATGCCTTTGAGGAAAGGACGGAGGAGTCCGTGGGACGTAGGTTACAGTGGCATACCATCGCGGTAACCCTCTTTCCTTCAATTACCTACCATCCTCTTTATTTCGTTATTGTACTAACCTCTGTCCTTGTTAGGCTGCTCAATTGGCCCACATTTTGGGTGATCGTGCAAAGGAACTTGCTGAGGAAGCTGATCGGGAAAAGGAAGCTCTGGAGATGGCTGTCAAAACAGCGAAGGAAAAGATGAAGGCGGCTGAGATTGCCAAGAAGAAAGCTACTGCTGCGAAGAAGAACAGAGCATTGGCGGAGAAAAGTCTATGGAACTTTTGACTAAGCAGAACGAAACTAATGTCAAGCTGGCTAAGGCGATCAGTCTAAACACAACCCAAGCCGAGGAACTTGCCGATCTGAGGGCGGTTCTAGAGGCCTACGAAGAGAAATGGTATAATGAGGGCTTCGCCGACACTGAGAATTCCGTTGAGCCGGTTGTGACTCAAGCGTGAAAAATAGGATTCGAGGCCGGGTGGTTTGCCGCTCTGCAAGCTCTAGGGGTCCTCGAGGATTCTCCCCTGAGAGATCCCGGCCAGATTCCTTTCCCAAGCACAACTACTGCCATGCAGAACCCCCTAGCACCCATTAAAGAAGAGGGAACAGCAAGTATGAGGGAGCTAGTGGAACAAATTGATGCCCATGCAGAACCGGAAGACACGGAAGCCATCAGCATTCCAAGTACCCATGTCCAGCTCAACCTTGACCTGCTCTTTTCCGTGGCCAAGCAACAGCAGTCCCAAGCAGCAGACTAGACCGAACCCGTAACATGATCCACTTGCCGAAGCGTATTTTTACAGTTTTTCTTTTTCATTTTTACTGAATTTTTATCATTTTCTATTATTTGCTTGGTGAATTTGCCTATGTCACCGGGATATGGTGACTGAACAGCTGGTTAATTTTACGAGGGTGACTAGTACATAGTTGCCGGATTTTGGCGGCGAGACATTAATTCTACTTTCGTATCAACTTCCTTTGGATAGCTTTTTATTTGTTGTGGTTTGTCTTGATCATGCTTGCCAGTACTTTTGTCTTGATCATGCTTGTGGTTTAGCCTTTTATTTGTAGTTATTCATTCTTTTTGCATGCATGATCAGAAATCCCCCATATGCTGTGTTTATTCTTCACTTAAGCTTTTTATGTATGCGAACTCCACAGGACATCCTACTTCGGCCTACGGCTTCTACCTGATTGGCAATCATGATGGAATCCGAGAACATGATTTCCAAGCTTGAGTGTTTTCTATTCAGGGTAGCCAAGGTTCAGCATTTTGGCGTTTCGTTCTTTGATATCCTTTCTCTTTAATCCTGACATTTCACTTCACGAGGTGCAACTTTATTGATGCTTCTTTGGTTTACAAAGTGACGCAAATCTATCGGATAAGGATTTGATTGGGAATTGAACATTGTTTAATACACTTCCCCATTGAACTTCTTTCCTATAAAAGGCACTAGAGGGGGGATCATTTTTTCTCATTCTCAGATTCTTGGGCTCCTTAGAGTGTTGAGGGAGATTGAACATTGTTGATCTTCTTTATAGAGCCAAAGGGGAGTGATCAGCATTTGAAGTTTCAGACGAAGGTGATGATCAGATCGTGGAGGGTGTGGTGGCTATGGGTGAAGGTGAAGAACCAAAAGCTAGAAGGGCTGTTGCTTCTCAACCGAGTAAGACCTCCATTTGACCGGTATTGAGGATCAAACTGGTTGCCAAACTTTAAATGATGTTACTTCCCGGTTGCCAAACTCCAAATGACATCGGCTCCCCTTATTTTTCCCACAATCCTTGCTTGGTTCCCAACCGAGCACGATTGTGAATCTACCATCCCCATCAACCCTCTTCCTGTAATTAACTTTAAAACGAGTCTGCACAAGTTGTCATATAAATGAGGTCATCCTAGAGCTCATTACATGTATGAGATCACTCTGTATAAGATGTAACTTTTCCTTTATTTAATGAAAAGATAAGTTTTATTTTAAGAAGCCTTCTTTTGCGATAAATATGCCTTAAAACAATGCTACTGACAGTAATCATTCCCCGTACTTACATTGCAAACCCTGGCGTTTGATTAACAGTTGTAAAGATAGTTAATGTCGTAAGGTTCAATTCATCCACAGAAATGGTTTTACCATCAATTTCTATTTGTTTGTTAGTAAGAACCGAATCGAGCACGCGTTGCTTTTCATATTTTTAGTTTAACGGTTTCCGCCTGTTTGATCAATGAGAAGTGGACCGGGCACAGATTTTTGTCCTTTAAATGAAGGTTTCCACTTATCCAACAATAAGAATTGGACCGGGCACAGGTTTCTAACCCCTAAACATAAGGTTTCCACTTGTCCGGCAATAAGAATTGGACCAGGTACAAGTTTCTGACCTCTAAACGTAAGGTTTCCACCTGACTGGCAATAATAATTGGACCGGGCACAGGTTTCTGTCCTTTAAATGAAGGTTTCCACCTATCCAGCAATAAGAATTGGACTGGGCACAGGTTTCTAACCTCTAAATGTAAGGTTTCCACCTGACCGGCAATAAAAATTGGACCCGGCACAAGTACTAGTACGAATCTCTGGTTGCCAGTCGCTCGGGGGAATGGGCCAAGGATGTCTAGCCCCCACTGTGCAAAAGGCCTAGGGCTGCTAACAGGATTTAGGTGCCCTGTCGGCTGGTGAATCAAATGGGCGTGCTTTGGGACGCAGATGCTCGGCTCTCCGATAAACTCCACCTTGATCTGCCGGGGGATATCCCCTGTCATTACTGATGCTAGCGTAGCAAGCGAATCAGCATGTTTGTTATTCCCTCAGGCTACCTAGGTCACACTTGTCGTATTGAATTTCTCCATGATCTCTTTTGCCACCCTTAAGTATTCTTTCATCCAAGAATCTCGTGCCTCGAAGCTACCTCGCACCTGATTAACGACCAACCGTGAATCTGAACAAACCTCCACGTTTCGAGCGCCCAAATCAAGGGCAGTCTTCAGTCTGGCGATGAGTGCTTCATATTCGGCTTCATTATTAGAGGCTCTGAACCCCAACCTGAACAAGTGTTCTAACCTTATTCCTTCCAAGGTGATGATGACAATCCCGGCACCAACCCCCATAGCGCTTGAAGCTCCATCCACAAATACCCTCCATGCTCGGTTCTCCACATGGCAGACCATCCCTATGTTGTTTTTAGGAGAGAACTCAGCAACAAAATCGACGAGGACTTGGCCTTTCACTGCATTTCTTGGTCTGTACTGTATGTCAAAGGACCCCATCCGTGTTCCCCACTTGGTTATCCTGCCTGTGAAATCAGATCTTTTCAGCAACGACTGTAATGGATACTCAATCAAGACGAATACGGTATGAGCTTGAAAATACTGCGGCAACTTCCTAGTGGCATGTACCAAGGCCAACACCAGTTTCTCCAAGGGTAGATATCTCGTCTCGACATCGACTAAAGTCTTGCTTATGTAATATACGGGTTGTTGCACTCCCTGGTCCCTTAGCAACACAGTGCTCACGACATGTTTGGACACTGAAAGATACATAAACAAATCCTCCCTTGGCCCGAGGGCTATCAACATGGGTGCTTACATCAGATAATCTTTCAAATCTCTGAAGGCCACGTCACATTCTTCATCCCACTGAAAACCTTTCCACTTCTTCAAAAGCTGATAAAATGGTCAGCAACGGTCGGCAAACTTGGAGATGAATCGATTAAGTGTGGCCAACATCCCGGTCAATTTTTGAACTTCCTTAGGATTGCTTGGTGTTTTAAGGCGCCACACGGCATCGATCTGATCGGGATTGATCTCTATCCCTCGGTTAGTGATTAGGTAACCCAAGAATTTACCAGCCCCCACACCGAAGGCACACTTCTCAGCGTTAAGGCGCAACTTGTGTTGCCGGAGCACTTCAAATGTTCCCTGTAGATCCTCAATATGCCGACTTTCTTACTTACTCTTCACCACCATGTCGTCAATGTACACTTCCACCGTGCGCCCTATTTTATCTCTGAACATCCTCGTCATCATCCATTGATACGTGGCCCTAGCATTTTTTTGCCCAAAAGGCATCACGATGTAGTGGTAGTTGGCATCCAAGGAGATGAATGCCGTCTTTTCCTGGTCTTCGAGTGCCAGGGCGATCTGATGATACCCTTGAAAGGCATCCAAGAAGCTCATTCTCGAGTGCCCATATGTAGCATCTACCAGCTGATCGATTTTCGGCATTGGGAACAGGTCTTTTGGGCATGCCCGGTTCAAGTCCGTGAAATCTACGCAAACCCTCTATTTTCCATTCTTCTTCTTCACCACCACGGTATTCGCTAACCATTCCGGAAAAAATGCTACCCTTGTTGCACCGGCCTCCCTTAGCCTCCGAACTTCCGATCTTACGACTTCCACATGTTCCTTGGCCGATCTCCTCGGCTTTTGTTTCTTTGGTGGAAATGAAAGATCCACAGTCAGCTTATGCATAATGAATTCAGGGTCGACCCCGGGAACTTCATATGGGCTCCATGCAAATACATCCACATTCTGTATTAGTAGTAGTAACACCTTTATTTTATCACCCTCCTCCATGCTTGACCCTATTTGAAAATACCTATCTGTGTCAGGTAATATCTTAACCTTTTCCATTCCCTCGGCCACTGTAGCCCCTTTCTCTTCTCGGTGTTTCTGTAATTGCTATAACGGTGTTTCCTCAGTGATTTCCTTCTGCTCGGTTTGTTCGTCCTTCCAGTGGGCGGCTGCAATAAGACATTGCCGAGCAATTTTCTGGTTCCCTCTAACAGTAGCAACACCTCGTTTCGTGCAGAACTTAACTTTCATATGCAGAGTCGATGGGATGGCTCCCATTGCGTGGATCCACGGCCTCCCAAGAATTGTCGTGTACGGGGAGAACGAGTTGACCACTATGAACGTCGCTATCACCTCCTTGCCTTCCATGCTTATGGGGAAGGAAATTTGACCTTGAGGGATTACCACCCTCCCGTCAAAAGAAACTAACGGGGAATCGTACTTGGTAAGGTCTTAATTCTTTAACCCGAGCCCCTTAAATAGGTCTGGATAAATCACATCAGCTCACTCCCTTGATTTATCATCACCCTCTTCACCAAGAATCCACTTATCCAGGCCGCTATCACCAACGCATCATCATGTGGTTGGATCGTTCCCTCTAAATCCTCATCATCAAAGGCAATAAGCTCTAATCGGCCTTTGGTTCTCTTTGTAGGTGGCTGGTTTTCTAAAAAATCTCCTGTGGATGCCACAGTAGAGACTCTAGTCCCAACCACATTCCTACTCCCCGGCATAGCATGGATGACCTCAATTATCCCCAAGGGAGGCGGGATAGAGTTCCCTCGCTGCTGGGCCCCCAGCCCGGGTCCTCGATTCCCCAGCTCCACCACGAACTCCTTCAAGTGTCCTGCTTTCACTAGCTGTCCCAGATGGTCTTTCAACACTTTACATTGCTCAGTTGTATGCCCTTTGTCTCGGTGGTAAGTGCAATACAGGTTTTGATTCCGCCAAGAGAGATCCCCTCCCATCTTGTTCGGCCACCTAAAGAACGGTTTGTTCTTAATCCGATCGATGATCTTGTATACTGGCTCCTTGAATGCTACATTTACCTCTCCCAATTGCATTTCCGGCTCTTGCATTCTCAAGTCCCTTTGGGATCTCGGAGGGAAAACTCCAGGCCGAGATCGATTCACTAATGGTGCTTTTCCCTTATTCTGCAGCCGATCATCTTCGAGCCGTTTCTTCAATACGCCTCATGAGTTGCCTCATATCTTCGGGCGATCTTTTCGTCAATGATTCCCGAAGTTCTGAATTCTCGGGTAGCCCTATCCTAAAAGTGCTTGCCGCGATCCTCTCATTACCACCACCAATTTCATTATAAAGCTCCCAATACCGATTGGCATAGCTGCGAAGTGTCTCACCAACCCCCATCTTTATAGAAAGTAGTGCATCTACGAGTTGCGACATTCGGCTGCATGTTACAAACCGTGCACCAAACTCTTAAATCAGTTCGATGAAACTGCGAATTGAACCCTTACATAACCCATTGAACCATCTCAATGCCGTGGACCCAAGACTCGAGGGGAAAACTTTACACATCAACGCGTCGTTATGTGTATATAGGGACATCATATGGATATAATGGCTGACGTGCTCCTCCGGGTCCGCCTTCCCATCGTAAGTGTTGAATGTCGTGTAAATCTACTCGGCATCGGCGTTCGCTCGATCTCCTCTGAGAACGACGTCCAAGCAGCTCGGCGCAGGGCTTGGCTCATTGCATCCATGGCCTCGTTGTAAGGCCTTTCATCCTCAGGGGAGTCTGATCCTCGGCCGGCATGTCCATATGAACGTGAACAGTGTCTTCATTGCCTCGATTCCTGGGAATGAGAATGACTTCGTCGACGCGTCCCCTTCAAGCGCAAACAGTTCCTGTGTCGATGTCATCCTCGGGAGTTGGATCGGGTCCTTTGTCGGTGTGATTCCCGGGAATGATCCCGCCTTTGGTAAGAGCTAGTTTGGCTGGATTCTTCATTATTGCGATCCTTGACATTTTCATCCCTTCTTTCTTAGTTGTCCTGATTTCGTCACTAGCGCCTATTTCTCTCCTCCAGTTCAAAATCTCTCACCAACCTGCGTAACCGCTCAATTTCTCAGTCTCTTTCATCGTACCGATCATGCCCTGTAGCGCCCGATACTGTTCAAAGTGTTTGATACGACCCCTCTCCAAGGCCACACTGTTCCTCTGCCAATTCGTGCTCCTGGTCTTCACGTCTTTTCTGTCGTCGCTCCTGCCAAGTAGACCCCCCAGAGGACCCTGCGGATCCGCTCTCGGCGTGGCCTCCAAAATGTCCTTCAGACATTGTTCTCTCCAGTTAAGTCCCTATCAAACCACGGCTTTGCAAGAGATTCCCACAAACGGCGCCAATTGTGCGACCCCGCAGTTTGATCCCTAGGCTCAATCTAACTTGGGCTCACAATTTACTTGTGTGGTGGGTTTGAGTTTCCTACTTCAGATGATTCTCGGCAGAGACTCATTGAGATCACTTTTCTCTCCCTCTCTTCTAGTTCTTTTTCCTCACTTTTTCTGACCCCCATTCCTCCCCAATCTCTCCTATTTATAGTTCTAAATTAGTGGTGGGATCATGATTACTACCATTGTTAATGCAATTAAAGGTCCAATGTCATCCGCTTTAGGTTGTCGTTCAGGCGGGAGTGGGAAATAGTGATTTGTGGCTTTGGAACTTGGCTCCAACTCAAGCAGATATGTCCAGTAGTGAGGTCTGATGTTATCTGTTCTAAGTGGATGTTTAGGTGAAAATTAAGAAACCAAGTTTGTGGCTTTGGAACTTGGCTCCAACTCAGGCACACATGCCCGGCAATGACGTTCCCAAGAAATTGCCAAGCATCCCATGATATGTCGGGTTTGCCTTTCTTCATTGTTCGGGAAAATCTAGCCAAGTATTGGTCAAGGAACAAGATTCAGACTTATAACTTACGAGGACAGTACAAAGCAGGGATTCCAAATATAGGGCTGCGCTGCCGATTCTAGGTCCAAGGCCCAGTTCACATTTGGGCATCTTGGTACCGCATTCTGGGTCCATATCAGACCTGAGATCAATGCCTAATTTGGACCTAGGTACCTCGGTGCCGTACAGCATTGTTTTAGAAATAAGAGCCACACATGGGACATGGCACAACAGCCTCATTATTTAGGATATATGAAAGGCCATGGTGATCAAAGAAAATAGTGTGAAAGATATAAAAGGACAAATTTTGGTGTGTTTGGATTGAACTTATTTTTGCTGAAACTAAAAACTGAAACTGAAAACACTGTAGCGAAATAATTTTTAAATGTGTAAATAGTGCTGTGGGACCCATTTTTAATAAAAAAGTGGTTAAAAAGTGTAATTTGTGGGATCGTGAACAGTGCATCCGTGCACTGTTCAAAGTTGACAAAGTCAACTATTGCGGCTGAACCAAAAAAAAAAAAAAAAAGAAAAGAGAAAAACACAGTTATAAAACGTAGACGTGGGAATAATTGTAATCCAAACAGTCACTTTATCTATCAAAATACTCCTCCACGCAAAATGCATTTTCTATGGTTTTAATTGTAGCAGTCAGTAAATAAAGGGCAAGAGTGTGAGTAATTTTGGAAAGTTAAAATGAGGAAAATCATAGCATACCTAAATCAAAGAAGTCTTTGATCTCTTTAAAGGAATCTTAGAGAAAATGAAAAAAGTTTCTTTTAAGGCCACTGCGATTGGGTCTGCCTCCTCGAGCTCCTTCTCATTCATTCCACAATATCGTAACTGGCTCCATATTCATCGTAGAAGAGGGTGGCATCGAATTTGCAGTTTTTTCCCCTCTTCCTCTCAACGTTTAGATGACTATAAATGTAATAAATAAGGAGAGAGAGAGAGAAAAAAAATGCTACTATTAATTATGCAAGATGAGGTGGATATAAGAGATTTCTAACTATTAGATCTAATAGAAATCAATAGTTATAAAAAGGTGTAAGTCTTGTAAAGTTACACCAGGTGTAACTTAAACCCATCTATATATATATATATATATATATATATATTTCAATTTTTAGATTCAAGTCATCTTGTACATGTGATTATCGTGTTTGAGTGGGTCTGGGCATTACTTATCATTTTATATCTTATTTTAAGGTATAATGTTATTTTCATAGTATATTTTTTTTAATTCCTTTACAAAATAACATCTTCAACTTTCCTATTTTATATATATATAAATATATATATATATATATATATATTTATTTATTTATATTTTTTTTTCTTTTTTTCTTTTTTTTGAGAAGCTCCTATTATATATTATAGTTGGTATACCTGTGACTTTACTTCATAATTAAATTCAATGATAGGATAATACTTTGTCCGAGGAATGTGAAAGAAAATAAATAGATTGTGAAATAAAATAGATTGTAAAATAATGAGACAATTGTTTTTATACCTGTATATTCCCCGTGATTTTATATAATGTTATTGCTTTCATTTCACGTGATGTTATAGTTTTTGTTATTTGCTGAAAATATACGTTAGAACACGTTTTATGCCATGCAACTTGATATATATATATGGGTTAATATAATTTCATATAGTCTTTACATTGCTCTAGAGATACATGATCAAATTTCAGATGATGTCATCAATTTGTACCATTTTAAAGTCCAGATTTATCAATTCTATTTTTTTTTTAATTGGTTATTTTGATTATCTATTGGTTTGAATATTTTAATAACTCCTTATTACAATTGATTTATTCCATCACATATCAAAACCAAATGGAGTAAGATCTTATTCATTGGAAGCTCTCTATATTTTGTCCATTTTATGTTTAAGATTTTATTTTATTTTTAAATGCAATAGTATATGAAATGATATAACATAGGAATTTGTAAACTTTTAAATTTGTAAAATCCAATTTGAACCATGAAATTGGTCTATTTCAAATAGAAATGATCTTTTTCCCATCATTACAGCCTTAGAGGTTTTGGATTGTGCTTGTTTTTACCATTAAAAAAAAATATATATATATATATATATAAATATATATAAATAATAAATGTAAAATTTATGTTGTGTTTGGTTGGTATGTGTGAATGGAAAAATCAAGGGAAAAGTGGGAAGAAGACTAAATTTCCATTTATTTGGTTTATGGTGGGAAATGGGAATATGAGAAGAAATTTGGTGGGACTCGGGTGTTTTCTATTTAGGCCTACCAAACAATTTTTTTCAAAATTTGAATTGGTAGAAAACTTGAGGGAAAGTGTCTAGTTAAGTCAGAATTCACTGTTTGCTTAGACGTTGTACCTTACTTAAGTTCCCTAATTAAAATATTGTACTGACCAATAAACCATATAATTGAATGTAATTGTCCTAAAAATAATGCACAATTTTTTTTTTTTTTTTTTTTTGCATTGATGTAAAGAATCATGTTGTTTAAATCAATAGAAATAACCATTACATAATAATAATAATAACAATAATAATAATAATAATAATAGTAATAATCATAATCATCATTGAAGGGGCACTGGAAATAAGCCACCAAGATTTATGGGCGAAACTTAGGTTTATTTCGACTCGATACAACTAATTTGTAGAGTATGGGAACGTATATTAGTTAATCTTGTGGTAAGGTTTGATTAATAAGTGCAACATGGAAATTACAACTCAAAGGGAAATCAAGAAGTTAAATTCAAAATAAAATAAAATAAAATAAAAAGAAGTTAAATTCAAGCAATTCTTGACAAACCCAGGAAAATTAAACTCTCCTCGTGTAGGAGCTGTCTCTCTCATCCTCTGGCGAGCTTTCTCTCCTTAAGGTTCACCCTTAGGGTTTTGCATTCTTTCTTAGCTATTATTGTGGCTGGCCTATTTCCCCAACCCTTCAGTCAGCCCGATGGCAGAGGAGGTCATTGACAGCTTGGAGAACATGACATTAACAGTGGAAGCGGAGGAAACTATTGCAATCTCAGATGAAGGAAGATGGAGGGAGATTGAAAGCTGCAACTTAAGTCTAGTCGGAAAGTTTCTCACTTGTAAACCTTACAACAAAAGAGCAGCGAAAGCCACCATAAGAAGGGCATGGGGCTTAAGTGAAGGATTATAGATTGTGGAAGTGGGGGATAGTCTATTCCAATTTAAATTTAGTACCGAGTTTGACATGGAGAGGATTCTACATGGCAGCCCGTGGACGTTTGATAATCAACTTCTCTTGTTACAAAAGTGGCATAGGGGCATAACTGCCAGGAATGTCAGTTTAGACTATGCTTCTCTCTGGATCCAAATCTGGGACGCGCCATTTGATATGGTGTCTCCCACAGTGGCTAAGGAGGTTGGAGGCAGATTAGGTAAAGTGGAAGATGTGGAGAAAAGGAGGAATATTGATGATCAAAATTTCTTTATGCGAGTTAAGGTGGCGCTACCTATTTCTAAACCACTTAGGTGTGTGGTTTTTCTGGCAAGCGCTGGGGGTGAACAGACATGGTGCAAGTTTAAGTATGAGAGGCTGCCACTTTTCTGTCACTACTGTGGTATGCTCGGACATGATCTTCGACATTGTGCTGAACACTTTGTTGCCATTAAACATGATGGAGATGTGAAGTGTCAGTATAGGGATTGGATGAGGGCCTTTGGTGGCCGCTCATGTACACTACCGAAGCGATTTACCACAAGTCCACCAAGATCAACTTGGGTAGAGGGTGAGATACAAGGGGGTGGAGCGGGTAAGCCACAGTCGATGGAGCCGGTACTGGCAACGTCTGAGAAGCATGATGGAAACCCGAGAGAGGAACGTGAATTAGGAAGTAGCGAAAAATCAAGGATTCATTTAAATGGTCATCAATGTCGGCCCTTGAAACTCGAAGACGACAAGCCCATTATGGAAAGAGGTATATGCGATTATACGGGAAACGTTACAGAGAATTCAAATTCAAAGGTTAATGAAGATCATGTGCCCATTATTACTCACCATGTGCAGGAAATTAAAACCACTGGGCCAACGGACTCCAATTCTAAGCCCAAGTGGACCCATGTCATGCATATGGAATGTGGGCCAATTCAACTAAATAAAGAGGGTCCAACAACAAGGTTGGGTAAAAGAGGGTTTAATTGGGATGCAAAATTTGAAGGTGAGACAAGGGCAAAGGCGATAACAGTAAAGCAACGAAGAACTACAGACACAGAGTATGTTCACAATGATGAATCGGCGAGGGTGGAGAACTACCCTTGTCAGAAGCAATGAAAATTTTAAGTTAGAATTGCCAAGGGTTTGGGAACCCTTGGACAGTTTGAAGCCTACACAATATTGTGCGAGTACAAGCTTCTACGGTGTGCTTTTTGACGGAGACAAATAGGGGACTTAATGTTCCCAAACAAAATATTGGTGAAACAGCCTAATTCGCGAGGAGGTTAGGCAATGATGTGGAGGGACGGAGTGTACCTGAATCTAATCAATTTCACCAAGAATCATATTCTAGTTAGAGTCACGGAAGAGGATGGGTTTGCCTGGTTTCTCATCGGATTCTGTAGATGGCCTAAAGCTAGCAAACGGAGTAAGTCATGGGCTCTTCTTAATCACCTTAAATCTTTTGTTGATGGACCGTAGGTTTGTATAGGAGACTTTAATGCCATTTTGAATTCTTTTGAAAAATTGAGCAACACACCGCCGCAACAAAGGCTCATGGATAAGTTTCGAGAGGCTCTGGATTTGGCTGGCCAACACTTAGGCTTCCAAGGCTACCTCTTCACTTGGAATAATAGAAGACCTGGGAATGCTAACACTAAACAGATGCTTGACAGAGCGGTGGGGAATGAAGTGTAGAGGGCAAAATTTCGGCTTTCTAAGGTGACACACTTATCCTCTTATGCCTTGGATCATCTCCTAATTATATTACGTGTGAAGTGTGACAGTAAGTGGCAAGGAAGAGGAAGCCGTGGATTTATGTTTGAGGAAGCTTGGCTTCTCTGGGATGATTGTGGAGCTGTAGTGGAAGAAGCTGGGGGTAGAGGGGGAATGTTGCCAAATGCTCTAAAGTCAGCTAAACAGAAAATCAACGCTTGTGGGGTGAATTTGTTGGCTTGGGGAACAACTAAAACCCATCCAACTACTAAGGAGATCAAACAACTTCAAAAAAGAATTGAAGTTTTGAACTATGGGGACTATACTAAAGAAAGTAAGGCAGAGCTATTGATGGTGAGTAGAAAGCTAGATGATTTATTATGTAAACAAGAAATATACTGGGCATTGAGATCTCGGATTCCATGGCTGAAACATGGTGACAGGAACATGAAATTTTTTCACTCAAAGGCCTCACAAAGAAGATGCAGAAATTACATACAAGGAATAAGGATGTAAACAATAATTGGGTTGAGAATGTGGAAGATATTGCAGGAGTAGCAGTGGACTATTTTAAGAATATTTTCACAACAGCTGAATGTGAGCGGATGGATTACTGCCTAAGTGCAATGCCTCACAAAATTACCACAAAGATGCATCAAATCCTGACCAGTGAGTTTAGTGTAGACGAAATCAAAGCAGCACTGTTCCAAATGGCACCAACAAAGGCCCCTGGTCCAGATGGTATGAATACTCTCTTTTTTCAAAAGTTTTGGCATATTGTTGGTAGTAGTGTGATAGATGTTATGTTAGATTTTCTCAAGACAGGTCACATGGTTCCTGGAATCAATGCTACTAATATTGTCCTCATCCCAAAAGTCAAAAGCCCTAAAAAAAATGTATTAGCCTTTGTAATGTAATACATAAAATTATCTCTAAAGTCTTGGCCAATAGATTGAAATAGATTTTGCCTCATATCATCTCACCTACACAAAGTGCTTTTGTACCTGGAAGGCTCATCACGGATAATGTTTTATTGGCCTATGAGACTCTACATACTTTACATAGTAGAAAGAAGGGAAAGACAGGCTCCCTTGCATTGAAATTGGATGTAAGAAAGGCCTATGACCGTGTAGAGTGGGCTTTCCTTCGCGGTATGATGACTAAAATGGGATTCCCAAGGCATTGGATCACTCTGGTGATGGCTTGTGTTTCTTCACCCTCTTTTTATGTACTTATTAATGGTAAAACCTTCGGAAATATTACCCCATCAAGAGGGCTCCGTCAAGGAGACCATCTATCACCTTATTTGTTTCTATTGTGTGTAGAAGGGTTTACATCTTTACTAGCACAAGTTGAGTTGGAAGGGAGGATTCATGGAGTTTCTATTTGTAGAAGGGCGCCATTGATATCTCATTTACTTTTCGCCGATGATTCATTGTTGTTCTGCAAAGCCTCTCAAAAGGAAGTCTAGAAGATAAATGGGATCTTACAAATTTATGCAGATGCTTCGGGTTAGTGTATTAATATGGAGAAGTCTTCAATTTTCTTTAGTAATAACACCCCTGAGTGGATGCGAGATTGGATAAAGGTGAATTTGGCGGTAAAGGAAGTGGCAAAGTTTGAAACATATTTGGGGCTGCCTACACTAATTGGAAGGGCAAAGTATCAAACTTTTGCCTATCTCAAAGATAGAGTGTGGAAAAAGTTGCAGGGTTGGAAAGGAAAGCTATTGTCCAAGGCTGGAGAAGAGGTACTGATTAAGGCCATTGCCCAATCTATCCCCACATACACTATGGGGGGTCTTTTTATTGCCGAAAAAGCTTTGTGATGATCTCAATGCTATGTGCGCGAGTATCTTGTGGGGTCAAGTTGAAAGGGAGAGGAAAATCCATTGGTGGAGGTGGAGTATTTTAACTCAAGCCAAGAAAGCTGAAGGAATGGGATTCCGAGATTTGAAGTCCTTCAATCTTGCCATGCTAGCTAAACAAGGATGGAGATTATTGCAAAACCAAGAGTCCTTAGTGTACAAGTGCCTTAAAGCTCGCTATTTCCCACGAAGCAATTTCCTTGAAGCAGTTGATTCTCCGAATAGCTTATTTGTTTGGAAAAGTATTATTGTAGCCCAACCTGTTTTAAAAAAATGGTTGTTGTTGGAGGGTGGGAGATGGGACATCCATACGGGTTATGTTGGATAGTTGGATACCTAACCACCCTACAAAGAAAGTCCTAATCCACCCTGTTGAGGAAGAATGGGAATGGAGAGTTTCTGACCGCATGGAACCTGAACTGAGGTGCTAGAACAGAGAAATCATTATGACAAAGTTTCACCGAGAGGATGCAAAGGCAATATTGCGGATACCATTGAGTAAAAGACAAGTAGGGGATTCGGTTATGTGGCTTCACACTCCTAGGGGTATTTACTCAGTAAAATCAGGATATTATCTCTTTTAAAACAAGGGAAATGGGAATATGAGAAGAAATTTGGTGGGACTCGGGTGTTTTCTATTTGGGCCTACCAAATAGTTTTTTTCCAAATTTGGTAGTAAACTTAAGGGAAAGTGTCTAGTTAAGTCAGAATTCACTGTTTCCTTAGATGTTGTACCTTACTTAAGTTCCCTAATTAAAATATTGTATTGACCAATAAACAATATAGTTGAATGTAATGAATCATGTTGTTTAAATCAACAGAAATAACCATTACATAATAATAATAATAATAATAATAATAATAATAATAATAATCATAATCATCATTATAGGTGCCCCAGAAATAAGCCACCAAGATTTATGCTCGAAACTTAGGTTTATTTCGACTTGATACAACTAATTTGTAGAGTATGGGAACGTATATCAATTAATCTTGTGGTAAGGTTTGATTAATAAGTGCAACAAGAAAATTACAACTTAAAGGGAAATCAAGAAGTTAAATTCAAGCAACTCTTGACAAACCCAGGAAAATTAAACTCTCCTCGTGTAGGAGCTGTCTCTCTCGTCCTCTGGTGATCTTTCTCTCCTTAAGGTTCACCCTTAGGGTTTTGCATTCTTTCTTAGCTATTACTATGGCTGGCCTATTCCTCCAACCCTTCGATCAGCCCAATGGCAGAAGAGGTCATTGACAACTTGGAGAACATGACATTAACAGTGGAAGAGGAGGAAACTATTGCAATCTTGGATGAAGGAAGATGGAGGGAGATTGAAAGCTGCAACTTAAATCTAGTCGGAAAGTTTCTCACTTGTAAACCTTACAACAAAACAGCAGCGAAAGCCACCATAAGAAGGGCATAGGGCTCAAGTGAAGGATTACAAATTATGGAAGGGTTGCACGTGTTGCTTCTTGAGTGAGAAAATTTAAGATATAATTTTTTTTTTTGAAGTAGTATCAAACCATGTATTTAAATTTAGAATAATTATTTAACATATGACTATCTATTTAGTATGATAATTTCTTACAAGAAGGTATTTGGTATCAAACGACACCATGGTACCAAAATCTAATAAGTGTAAGACATGTTAGCAAAAAATAACTAACCCATTAACAATTGAAAGACATGTGTTAGTGGGTAGTTATTTTTGCATACATGTCTTTCGTTTATTTGATTTTGATACATATGACATGGTATCATTTGATATAAAATACTTTTTCATTTCTTAGAACCTATTTATTAAAGATAGTATCTATTCACAAAAAAAAAAAAAAAAAAAAAAAAAAAAAAAAAAAAAAAAAAAAAAAAAAAAAAAAAAAAAAAAAAATTTAAAAAAA
>JAOWBE010075762.1:0-22024 GCA_028566155.1 Quercus phellos | reverse complement strand
CCATTAGCATTTTTGATTCCCTCAATAAAGTTCCTACGCCTTCGTTGGGAAGCCTTGGAGTGAAAAAATTTAGTATTCCTATCTCCATGCTGTAACCAAGCCACCCTAGACTTTTGACGCCAAAAAATCTCCTGCTTAAGCAATAACTCATCCAACTGTTTACTCAGTAAGAGAAATTCATTCCTGCTTTCCTCAGTCATCTCACTAGCATTCAAAATTTCCAACCTCTTTTGTAATCTTTTAATCTCCTCTGTTTCCGGTTTAGTTTTAGAAGAACCCCATGCATACAAATCAACCCCACAACTATGGATTTGGTCCCTCAAACCACTCAATCCTAAACTACCCTGCCCTCCTTTATTCCATGCCCCACCCACGGCCTCCTCACAATCATCCCACAACAACCAACACTCCTCAAACTTGAAACCACTAGCCCCCTTACCCCTTAGCCGCCTATCATTCATGGTTGTTAACAGAATATGGATGTGATCAGAAGCATGACTGAACAAATGGGAAACCCGGCTTGTTGGGAACTTTTCAGTCCATCCCTCATTAGCCATAGCTCTATCCAACCTTTGTTTTGTATGAGCTGAACCTGACCGTTTGTTTGTCCAAGTGAACTTATGCCCAATAAAACCCAAATCTTTCATCGCACAATTCTCCAAAGCTACCCTAAAATCCTCCATCTGATTATAGTAAGGTGCAATGACGCTCTGCTTTTCCGAAGCATGAAGTATAGCATTAAAATCCCCAAT
This sequence comes from Quercus phellos, assembly GCA_028566155.1. NCBI lineage: Eukaryota > Viridiplantae > Streptophyta > Magnoliopsida > Fagales > Fagaceae > Quercus > Quercus phellos. The sequence continues at coordinate 21,272 of JAOWBE010075762.1, read as the reverse complement.
GCAACACCACGGGCCCTCCACAAGCGTCTTTAAATGAGATAACAATGCCCACGACTTCCGCTTTTCATTAGCTTCAGGCCACCCATAAAATCCTGTAAGATGCCACACAAAACCATCAGTTTCCACCACCTTAGCCAAAATATGATTGTCAGTAAAATTTATTACATCTAAATTCACTTCCTCCTTCCACATTAAGGCCAATCCGCCCCCTGAATTTGGCTTTTTTACTATGAACTTATTTTTAAAAGGTACATCACCACAATGCTTCTCAAAACCACTTCAATCCAACCTTGTTTCCATTAAGAAACATACATCGGGAGCTTGTTCCTTCACTAATTTGTGAAGGCTTTGAACTGTCCAAAGGTTCCCAAGCCTTTGGCAGTTCCAGCTTAACATCCTCATTGCTCTCGGCAAGGGTGTTGTAACACCCCCGCCGCTTCAAAAATTTCAGAACCTTCCTTAGACTTGGCTTTCTTCTCTGCTTGCTCATCTCTTGTGTCAAAAATCTCCTGCTGAATGCACTGGCTGCCTCTCTTCCCCAATATAGATTTTGCCCCTTCTTTAAATAAATCCACCGGGCCCAAGTCCATACGTGTAAGCCTAGACCATCTACTTTGTTTCACCAATTTTTGAGGCCCATTGTCTTCAATTTAATTCAACAGTTCACTATCTTCCAATTGAGTCATAGGCCTACTTCCCATCTGAATTATAGGCCCATTGAAAACCCCAAGCCCGGCCATACCTAGGCTTTGCTCATCATCACCAACACTAGGCCCATCCATCCCTTCCATTACCGAAGCCTTCTCCCCCTGAAACACGGAATTGAGCTGCGAAAATTCTGGGCAACTCCCTTGATTCTCGGCTGTACCATCAACCGGTGTTGCCATGCTAACCCTAGCCACTGCTACCCTCCCAGTGCCGTCATCCTCAACCAATACCCTGCTCCTCCCCTGCTGTGAACGAGATGTCTCTTCTTCAGAAGCACGTTCCGCCTCTTCCCGATATCGTCCTCGGCTATTTGGTGATCTTGCTCGACTACCAATTGCCTTCATCCAGTCCCCATATTGACATTCTACCTCCTCACCGTTCTTAGTTGCACCAAAATATTGTGCACAATGTCGAAGGCCATGCCCAAGCAAACCGCAGTAGTGACAGAACAGAGCAAGTCGCTCATATTTCAGTATAACCCAGGACTCCTGCCCATTCGAATCTACAGAAAGGCTCCTCTCCGAAGAGGTTTAGATAACGGAAGAGCAACCTTCACACGCATGAAGAAATTAGGGATGTCCTGTTTCCGTCTTTTCTCCATCTCCTCTACAACACCTATCCGTCCACCCATTGCCTCGGCCACTGACGGAGACACCATGTCAAATGGTGCCCCCTAGATTTGCACCCAGCAAGAAACCGACTCAAACTTCACGTTACTAGCAGTCATCCCAGATTTCCAACGGACAAGTAATAACACTTGGTTGTCGAAGGTCTATGGTCCTCCTTTGAGAACTCTATTCATGTCAAACTTTGAATTAAACTTGAACTGAAAGAGGTTTGCCCCAACTTCTACAACCTGTACCTGATTCTCCAAGCCCCATGCACGTTTAAGAGTACCCCGAGTAGCCCTTTTATTGAAAGATTGACACGTGAGAAGCTTCCCGATCAAACTTAGCGAACAACTTTCAATCTCTGCTTCCCGGCCTTCGTTTGAGATAAAGATAACCTCTTCTTCGTCAGTGGTCAGTTTCATGTTCTCTAAATTATTTATCACATCATCCTCCATGGTGCAATAAGGATTGGCACCGAAAAAATTAAAGAAAAAGCAAACCCTTAGAATGAACTAAGGGAGGAAGAAAACTCGAATGCGAACGAGAGAGAGCACTCCTACCCTAGAGGAGAGAGATTAATAATATAAATCTCACCTATTAAATACTTTTTAAGTTTGGATTTGTTGTTAATTTGATTCTTGAAGTTTGGATTTGGTCACTTTGATAGCCATCTATCTAAAATTAAAAGTTACTTTGATAGCCTCATTACATTAAAAGTCACTTGACATATATAAATGCGAGTTGAAAATTTTAGGGAAGAATTTCATAAGAAATATAAAACAAAAAGTAGTTTAAGGAAAATTCAAAATCTCAAACTTCTTTTTATTTTGTTTTATTTTCGTATGAATTCATTTAAAGGATTTCTTTTTCAAATGTCCGATGACATTTGCATAGGAAAAGTGAGAGAAAAAAATTTGTATAGAAAGTGTAGGGATGAAGGGCTTAGATATGGGTATAGGGTCGTGGGCTGCGCCTGAGGATATCAAATAGTGCAAGGACAGGTAAATACTAGTGGAGGCATACAGATTAATGGTTCGTAGCTACCACCGCATTGAATGCTCTGTAGTTAATCCCTTAACTACATTAATGTGGAGGTGATACCTGAATAGTAACATTCGGTCTTACATCTACCCCCAAAAACTTCAAGAAGATGCTGATGGGACAAGTATCAAAGCCAGTAGTCTGATCTACACATGGAGGGCTGAGATGAAGTGTGGAAGACTGAGATGAAGTAAGGAAGGGGAATATAAAGAAGAAAAATCCCATTACAAAGGGATCATCAGATAATCTGTAGAAAAACCATTGTACACTCAAGAACTGTAATTTTGGTTAAGTCTAAGATAAATATATAAGAATAACCTTCCTCGGGCTTTGCCAAGAAGGATATTCCTTGCCCAAAACTGTTTGTTTTAATGCTTTCTAATTACAACTATCCCACTATGATCATTAGACACCTAACTCATTGAAAGTTCAATTTTAAGCACACTCTCTACGAATTCATTATTTTGGGCTCTTTGGGCTATTGGCTTTTCTTTTGGGCTTTAGGACCAAATCGTGTCTTTACAATTGGCGCCGTTTGTGGAGAATTTGAACATTCTTAAGCTCATTCAATCATAGTAGGATTAGGACCACGCTGTGAAGAATCTGTAGGATCTTAATGTCAAGATCAATTTCTTAATCTTGAACGAATAAGGGACCGTGAAGTTAGTGTGCACACCACTCATACAAGTAGGAGTTATTCTAGAAATGGGAGCCATGTGTCCCATGGAGAAAACACTAAGAACATGTAGCTGGAGATAGATCATTTACGGAGGAAGTTACTTTGTAAGCAAAGGAGAGGGACTCCTTCAAGCTCAGAATCTCATTCTGATGATGATGATGGTAGCTACAGACCCAGGGCAAGGACTCCTCTTAGTAAGTCTTTCTCTTGTGATGAAGACTGCCATCATAGGCAGAGGAGCAGAAGCCCATCTTGCAGGGGTTTGGGAAATGATGCTATGGATAGGGCCTTGTGTTAAATTTCCAAGTCACCATTCACACGAAGGATTGAAGGGGAAAAATTCCTCGACGGTTTACTCAACCAACATTTATCATGTATAATGGTAGGACAGACTCGGTGGAGCATGTTAGCCATTTCAACCAGAGAATGGTTGTCCACTCAAAGAATGAAGCCTTAATGTGTAAGGTATTCTCATCTAGCTTAGGGCTAGTGGCGATAAGATGGTTTGACGGATTGGAGGAAGGATTAATTAGCTTTTTTCAGGAGCTTACTAGGGCCTTTGGGGGCTCGATTTGTTACTTATAGCAGGGTTCCTTGTCCCTTGGATTCCTTGCTGTCTATGGCCATATAAGAGGGAGATACTTTGAAGACGTACTCAAATAGGTATTGGGAGATGTTCAATGAAATAGATATAAATTTTGATGATGTAGCAATAAGGACATTTAAGGTCGGCTTGCCTATTGAGCATGATTTAAGGAAGTCTTTGACAAGGAAGCCTGCCAGAAGTGTAAGTCAGCTCATGGATCGAATTGATGAATATAAACGAGTCGAGGAGGACCAACAACAGGGAAATGGGAAGGCTAAAGTAATTCCCCAAGACCGAAGGGATTTCAAATCAGATAGATACAATAATAATAGGCCCCGAAGAAATTTTGCTGGACATATTGGGGTTGCTACTACCTAGGTAGTTAGCACCGTGTTCAAGGAGCCTGTACACCAAATCTTGGAGAGGATAAAGAATGAGCCATATTTCAAATGGCCAAATAAGATGGAAGGAAACCCCATGAAGTGCAATCATAGTCTTCATTGCCAGTACCACTAGGACTGAGGATGCATTATAGAAGAGTGTAGGACTTTACATGATCACCTAGAGTAGTTGGTTAAAATTGGGAAATTAAGGCAATTTTTATATCAGCCCAATGGACAGGGAAGCTAAACAGGGTCAGCACATCAAAGGGATGCCTCTTTAAGACCACCTTTGGGGACGATCAATATTATTCTTGCTGCCCTAGGTATGACTAGTTCCTATCCATCCAGGGTGATGTCTATAGCCTAACCACATGTTGAGGACTTGACCCCTGATTCTAAGAGGGGTAGAATGGAAGTCCGACCATATGATGATATCCTGGTGGTTACCCTCAAGATTGGAGGGTACGATGTGAAGAGGGTTTTGGTAGATCAAGACAGTAGCGTAAAGATCATGTACCCTGATCTGTACAAAAGGGCTCAATCTGAAACCCGAAGACCTAGCTTATTATGACTCTCATCTAGTGGGGTTTGATAGGAAGACAATCATCCCAAGGAGCCAGATCAGACTACCTGTTTAGGCAGGGTCGGAGGTCGTGGAAGTGGACTTTATTGTGGTAGATGCATATTCCCCTTACACAGCTATAGTGGCAAGGCCTTGGCTGCATGCCATGAGGGCCGTTTCCTACACTTTGCACTTAAAAATGAAGTATCCTTCAAGGGATCAGATTGAGGAATTGATTGGAAGCTAGTCTATGGCCAGTCAATGTTTGGTGGCTGCAATTAGACATCAATATGAAAGTGAATCCTCGACTATTACAGAAAGGGATTTATAGCAATCAAGGAGAACACTCTTGTCCTTGGATGTTGTGGCAGAAGGAGCAAAGTGTGAAGAGTTAGAAAAAATCATCATTGATAATGATGGGAAGTTTTTCCAAGTAAGAGTTCAGTTGCTTCCTCGGGAGAAGGAAGAACTGGTTGTTTTCCTTAGGAAGAATGTTGACGTGTTCGCATGGAATGCTTATGAAGCTTCCGGGGTGGATCCAAATTTCATCTGTCATCATCTGAATGTTAATCCATCTATCACCCCTAAGAAGCAACCACCTCGGCGCTCTTTCAAAGAACATTCTGATGTTGTTAAAAAGGAAGTGACCAAACTTAAGCAAACAGGTGCAATAAAAGAGATGTTTTGTCCTGAGTGATTGGCCAACATGGTGGAGGTAAAGAAGAACAATGGGAAATGGCGAGTATGTGTGGACTTCATAGATCTAAACAAAACTTGTCCCAAAGATCCCTTCCTAATACCTCAGATAGACTAGTTGGTGGTTGCAATAGTTGGTCATCCTCGAATGAGCTTTTTAGATGCCTTTTAGGGGCACCATCAGATACCATTGGCTTTGGATGATTAGGAAAAGATTGCTTTTGTTATGCCTACTGGGAATTACCACTTTAAAATGATGCCCCTTGGACTGAAGAATGCAGAATCCACTTATCAGAAGATGATGACTAGGATGTTTGAACCTCAACTTGGCAAGAACATCGAAGTCTACATAGATGATAAGGTAGTGAAGAGTAAGGTGGAGTTTGAGCATGTAAATGACCTTGGAAGTATTTTTGAAATACTGAGAAAACACAAACTACGCCTTAATGCTTCTAAATGTTCTTTTGGTGTCAGTTTAGGCAAATTTCTAGGTATATGGTCACTCATCATGGAATTGAAGTCAACCCTGATCAAATTAAGGCAATTAACAATCTACAACCTCCTTGGAGTCCTAAGGAAGTTTAGAAGTTGACAGGAATGACTGTAGCCCTGAACCGATTTATTTCATTGTTCGTTGATAAATGTAGGCATTTCTTCCAACTGTTGCACAAATGGAAAGGATTTAAGTGGACTGAAGAGTGTGCCTTGGCCTTTTAGCAATTGAAAGATTATCTTTCTTGGCCACCCATTATGTTCAGGCCTGAGGAGGAGGAGGTTCTTTTCGCCTATATTGTTGTGGCATCCCATGCAGTTAGCCTGGTACTGGTAAGGGTAGACAATGGAGTACAGCGACCAGTCTATTATGTGAGCAAGTTACTACATGAAGCAGATGTTCATTATTTGCCTTTAGAGAAGGCTATTTTATCTGTGGTACATGCTACACGGAAATTGCCCCATTATTTCCAAGTTCACACAGTTGTGGTTTTAATCCAACTTCCTCTTCAATCATTGCTCTAAAAGGTTGATTATACAGGAAAAATTGGCAAGTGGGGAACAGTTTTGGTAGCCTTTGATATCAAGTATATGCCTCGGATCTTTATTAAGGGCCAGGTTCTTGCAGATTTGGTGGCATAATTTACTGAATCTCTAGTAGAAATGAAGGACGAGGAGCAAAACTTAGGAAGAAAACCAATTGAATCAATCTCCCTACAAGGGCCTTCATCTTGGAAATTGTATGTTAATGGTGCAGCTAATTAGAGAGGATTTGGGGTAGGACTAGTTGTGGTGTCCCCAAACAAGATCACCATTGAGAAATCTTTAAGGTTGGATTTCTCAGCCACGAATAATGAAGTTGAATATGAAGCTTTGTTGGTAGGGATGGCTATGGTTCAGAAAATGGGAGGAAAGGCAGTGGAGGTATTCTCGGACTTGAGGTTGGTGGTAGGCCAAGTAAAGGGAGAGTTGGAAGCTAGGGATTTGAGAATGCAAGAGTATTTGAATTAAGCTAAGATCTTGCAATCAAGTTTTGAATTTTTCACTTTGCAACAAATTTCGAGAAGCAGGAATACACATGTTGATTCTCTAACTACTTTGGCAACCTCTTCTGAACAAGGTTTACCTCAGGTTATACCTGTTAAAGATTTGCATAACCCCACTGAGGAGAAGAAAGGGAAGGTCTAGGTTTACCAGATTAAGGTCTAGCTTAGCTGGATGGATTCTTTAGTTCTGTTCCTCAAGGAAGGTACTTTGCCTAAAGAGAAGGGAAAGGCAGATCAAGTATGGAGGAAAGCTCCTTGTTTCTGGTTGTCTGAGAAGCACAAGTTGTATAAACGTTCTTTTTTTAGACCATATTTGCTGTGTGTCTATCCTGAATTAGTGGAGCCATTCCTAGAGGAGTTACATGAGAGAATCTGTGGAAGTTATATAGGGGGCAAGTCACTATCCCATAAGGTCCTCACTTAGGGGTATTGGTGGCCAAGTATGCAGAAAGAGGCCTAGGAGTATGTGAAGAAGTGTGATCAATGCCAAAGATTTGCTCCAAACATTCATCATCCAGGAGGTGTCCTTCATCATTTGTCTAGTTCATGACCATTTGCTCAGTGGGGCTTGGACATTGTAGGACCACCATTTTCTAAAGCTGTAGGAAACCGAAGATGGCTTTTGGTTGGAACTGATTACTTCACAAAGTGGGTAGAGGCCAAGCCACTAGCTAACATTAGGGATGTGGATGCAAAGAAGTTTTTATGGAAAAATATTGTCACTTAATTTGGGATTCCTCATACCTTTATCTCAGATAATGGGCTTTAATTTGATAGTAAAATTTTCAGGAGGTACTGCTATGAATTGGGCATTAAGAACAGATATTCAACTCTAGCCTATCCACAAGGGAATGGGCAAGCCAAGACTATTAATAAGGTTATAGTGAATGGGCTTAAGAAGAGGTTGGACGAGGAAAATGGTAGATGGGTGAAAGAATTATCACATGTTATCTGGACATATTGGACTACTTCTCATCGGTCAATTGGGGAAACACCATTTTTAATGACTTAAGGGTTCGAGGCTATGATCCCTCTAAAGACTAGATTTCCGGCACTAAGGGCGAGCTTGTTCACTTCAGACAACAATGATAGACTATTGGAAACAAGTCTATACTTGGTTGAGGAACGAAGGGAAGCTGCCATGATTGAGCTAGCATATTATTAACAGAAACTCAAACAGGGATATAATACCAGTGTAAGGGCAAAGCCATTAGCACTTGGTGACTTAGTATTAAGAAAAGTTATGGGTACTACAAAAAACCCATCATAGGGAGAGTTGGGGCCCAATTAGGAGGGGCCATGTCGTATTACCTTGGTAGCTGGTATAGGTGCATATTTTCTAGAAGATTTAGATAAAAATGTTGTACCATGCCCTTAGAATGTAAATAACTTGCGAATGTATTACTATTAATGAAAGGCAACTCTGCCACATTTTCGTTTATACTATTATATGTTATGTGTTCCATTCCTTTAAGTATTAAACAGAATCTTGATCATGCTTGATTCCTCGGACCACATACCTTGAGTAAATTAATACTTATCATTATTTATCTAAGTGTTAAATAGAACTTTGGTCATGCCTGGTTCCTCAGACCACATACGTTGGGTAAATTAATACTTACCATTATTTATCTAAGTGTTAAACAAAACCTTGGTCATGCCTGGTTCCTCGAACCACATACCTTGGGTAAATTAACACTTTTCATTATTTATCTAAGTGTTAAACAAAACCTTGGTCATGCCTGGTTTCTCGGACCACATACCTTGGATAAATTAACACTGCTCATTATTTATCTAAGTGTTAAAAAGAACATTGATCATGTTTGGTTCCTCAGACCACATACCTTGGGTAAATTAATACTTGTCATTATTTATCTAAGTGTTAAACAGAACCTTAGTCATGCCTGGTTCTTTGGACCACATACCTTGGGTAAATTAACACTGTTCATTATTTATCTAAGTGTTAAATAGAACATTGGTCATGCCTGACTTCTCAGATCACATACCTTGGGTAAATTAACACTGCTCATTATTTATTTGAGTGTTAAATAGAACCTTGGTTATGCTTGGTTTCTCGGACCACATACATTGGGTAAATTAACACCTACAACTACCTGAATCTACTGTTAAATGGAGTGCTAAGTGAAGTCTTGAATACTATAGTCACCTTGGATCGTATGCCTTGGATAGATAGGTGCTTCACCATTGTTTGAAATTAAGAAGGGAATCTTGAAGTACGCATAATCCTTTGAGCTACTTATTTTAGGTACATAAAGTATGTTTTTTAAGTTAAGTTACAAGTTGCCAAGTGTTATGGGCTAGGAAAGGTTATCCTATTACACTACCAATTACATGAAAGGTAATAATCAGATTGCCGCATGCATAAATAAATGTCAAATTTAAGAATGAAGATACATCTTAATCAAGAGAGATTTTAAGTTTTGCTTATACTGGTAAAACAATGATCAAGAAATAAATATTGCTTTGTTTTGTCTAAACACGATGAAACATAAAGGAATTTACTACTTTTCATTAAGTAAGGCCTTGAAAAGGTAAGGAAATACATGTTGAAAAACATAAACAACAAATACATATAAAAGGAAAGTAAAAATCTTTATAAAAAAAAACATATAGAGGGAGACCACAAGATAGAATTGAAGCCTTATTTGGTCTTAGAAGGAGGAGGATTGGCCTTGGTTGCACCTTTGGTAGTCACCTTAGGAACTATAGCTTGAGTGGTACCTTTACCCTTAGGGTCTTTCTTAGCGATGAAGGGAAGGGTAACCAGTACCAACTTTTGGCTCTGGGAGTCCTTTCTCCTTAGAGGGTTCCTTGGGTGAGGGTGGCCACTTGGTTGGCTCAGGGACTACCTCTTTTGCTGTGTCCTTCTCTTTCTTAGCAATACCAACGTGGTCAACCTCTTTAGTAGGAATGGTGGAAGATGGGAGAGCATTGGTAGGGGCGTCCTTGCTAAGGTCAGGATCTTTGGGAGCACTCTTAGCCTTGGAGCTTGAAGGGCTTGATGCTCGGATGGCTGGAGGGTGGAAGACATTTTTTGCTCTCCTCAGTGTGGAAAAAGCATCCACCCCAGCTTGGTTTAGGGCTTCGTTCCACACTGGGAGGCAATAACCTCTACAAACCCCAAATACCTTAGCCAAAGGTTTTCCTAGGTATTTACCACCCCAATATCATACCCTTCTTACTCATCTATTTTTTTTTTTTTTTTTTTTTTTTTCCAGCTTTCTCTTGAGAGTCCCCATCTGCTCCTTAGCTATAGAAAGCTAGTCTTTAGTTTGGCGTAGCTATTGGCACTGGGTCTCTTTTTGTCTCTCAGCACCTTCCAAGGCCACCTCGACACTCTTTTTCTCTCTAATAGCCTCGGTCAGCTTGGAATTAAGATCCTTGACCCTTTACTTGGCTAGGGTAAAGGCCTCCACAGTAGCTATGCACCGTCCTTCCTCCTCTTTCATTTGTCGGTGGGAATTGTTCACCAGTTCCTCGGCCATATGCGTAGCTTGAATTGCCTTTGTAAACAAAAAAAAAAAGGGAATGAGTTGAAATAATTGAAACAATTTTAAAAAAAAAAGAAAAAAAAAAGAAAAGGAGAGAGAAGGAAAAACTTACCAACGCAAGATCCCTCTTCAGAGTTAGAAACACTTCGTGTTCCTTCATGGTCCTCAAGTCGGCCATGTTATCAGGTAGCAGTAGTGGGTGCTCCAGGGCATTGGCCACATACCCTGCCTTCCTCTTCTGGAAGTCCCTGATAGAGGAATCTAGGAGAAATGGAGATCCGTTTAGTACTAAGGGAGGGTTCCAAGTTTGGACCCTAGGGCGACGATCATGCCCCCTCTCCACAATGGCCCCTTCAGTTGAGGACCTCGTTTGGGCTACCTTTGCTATTTTGGCCCCTTTCTAGGGCTTGGGTTCGTTGGAGGGAATGACCTCCCCCTCCTTGGCTACGTTTTTGCCTTTTCAGTCCCGTTTTCTCTTCTTATTTGCAAGATCAGGCTGGGAGGTTTGGGTGGGAAGAGGAGTAGGAGGCTTGGTTTGGATGGCCACCTCGGGCACAATGCCTTCTACATGAGACTCAAGAAGCTCAAGAAGGCTTGTCTTAGCCTTGCATTGTAGCACCATTGCATTAGGTATACTGGGGGCTTCTTGGATGTTGCTCACTTGTGCAGGGGGAAGGTGGCTGAAGTTAGCGTCTATTGGTTCTGAAGATAGAGGTTGGTTAAAAACCTCAAAATCTTCCTTGGAGTCTGAAACCTCCACTACCTTGGCTGTTACTTCAGGAACTAGAAGGGAGGGGGTTGCTTCTTCCTCGGCAGTGCGCTGGAAGGGTAGCTCCACTGGTTGTGTGCTTTCTAGAGGGGTGCCAACAAAGAAACCAGGTATGACAATGTTGATTTGCTGCAGCCAAGGATCCTTCGCCTTTATCATGTACTTAAGTGCTTAGAAACTCGATGATATGGGGTTGTAGCTGAGAATTATGTGAGTAACTTGCAATTATCCATCAATGTGCACGAAGATCTCAGATTTGAGTATCCTCGTCAGACCAGGCTCGTTGACGAGGCTGAAGTTTGGGATTGCAGAATTCTTATCAGTAAGTTCATCAAAAGTAAAACAATTGTTAGAATAAAACACAGGTAGATAAATGAGAACCAATTTACAAATTAGGACAGAAAAAGTAAGAACAAAAAAATGTTAGAGTAGTAAACCTAAACCTAAACCTAAACACCCCACTTGGTGTCCCATCTTGTGTTGGGCAATGAAGTCTACCATGCCACTCCCTTGAGACAATTAAGAAGTCTATGTCCATACCCTTGTTAGTATTAGGGAGACACGAAATAAGCTTGATCGCAGGGACCCTAGTTTTCAGATAATATCCCTAGCCTTTGAGATGTCGACAATTGTAAATCCAGTTAACGTCATAATGGGTAAGGTTCACACCCATATTTTAGTTAGGGGCATCTACACTACCTAGAATCCTAAACACGTTAGGTGCACAGTAGGTAGGACAAAGTCTATGGGTAATGAGGTAGTCCCTAGTCACTCTATCCATGAGAATTCTCATCCCCCCCTCTATAAAGGCTATCATGGGGATAACTACCTCCCCTTTTTGCCTTATGGCTTGCCATTCCCTTTGGCGACAATATCGGATTGAAACCTAGGTGAAATGTGGTAACGGGCTTTAAAACTCTCTATACCCTCTGTGGTGTCTACTAAGCTAGTGAATTTACCCATTAGAAAAGTAAGTGAAAGTGTTAGGGTGACGAGGTGTAAATTAAAGAGGCCAAGGAAGAAGAGGTCCTAAATTTAAGAAGAAACGCTAAAGGTAACTTATGAAAGTATAGAAGGGCTCCTTGGATTGGTTCTTGAGAGTTGAAGATGCAAAAAGTGGAACAACTAGAATCTTCGAGCAATATATATAGGGAGGGAAAAAGTAAGCAGGAAAGTTCCCGCCCAATCCCCGTAAAATTCTCCACCGTAGGATCTCCATCACATCGTAGAACGTGAGGGACAAGGCGCCGTAAGAAATAAATGATGAAGCACCCTAGATGTCGAAGTGTCAAGAGCGTGCCTCTTTGCATTTGAAAGATGCCTGCACAGAAAGAAATGACATAAGAGTGAGAAGGGTAGTTGCTAGAAAATCGAAATCCCCCTTTCTTTTTTCTGAGGAGCAAAATAGTGGAATTTCGAGGGGTTATTGTAGGGATGAAGGGACTAGGTATGGGTATTGGGCTGTGGGCCACACCCGAGGAATAGTCCGAGGACAGCTAAATACTAATGGAGGCATACAGATTAATGGTTTGTGGAAGAAGTTTGGTCATAAGGAACTGGAAATGTTGTTTGAGGAGAAGTACCTCCTCGGCTAAACGGAGTAGAGGTCAAAGGTTCGACCCTTCATCAAGAACAGGACAATAGGTAATCATGCTAGCAAGGATAAACATCAAATAAGGATAAGACAAAAGAAAGTTGAGAAATATTTGAGAAAAAAGCTACTACCACCGCATTGAATGCTCTGTAACTAACCCCTTGGCTGCATTAATGTGAAGATGATATCTGAATAGTAACATTCAGCCTTACAGCTACCCCCAAAGACTTCGGGAAGGTGTTGATGGGACAAGTATCAAAGCCAGCAATCTGATCTATGTGGAGGGCTGAGATGAAGTAAGGAAGGGGAATATAAAGAAGAAAAATCCCATTACAAAGGGATCATCAGATAATCTGTAGAAAAACCACTGTACACTCAAGAACTGTAATTTTGGTTAAGTCTAAGAGAAATATATATGAACAACCTTCCTTGGACTTTGCTGAGAAGGATTTTCCTTGCTTAAAATTGTTTCTTTTATGCTTTCTAATTACAACTATCCTACTGTGATCATTAGACACCTAACTTATTGAAAGTTCAGTTTCAAGCCCATTCTCTATAAATTCATTGTTTTGGGCTCTATGGACCATTGACTTTTCTTTTGGGCTTTGGGACCAAATCATGTCCTTACAATATATTTATTGCATAGAATCTTATTATTATTATTATGATTGTCGTGTTATTTTATTGTTAAAATGCATTAACACAATGATAATAGATGACACTCCATAATACTTGAAAAGGCAAAGTTGAATCATCTTCTACTTCCTCCCATGTGAACGCCTTTCATGCAAAATCTTCTCTCCCATATACCTGCATTCAAAGAAAGAAAAGTTAAAGACTAAGAATATGTTAAAATAAAGGTTAAATGACTAAATTCACAATTCTATAGTATCAAAGTTTGAGCAGCATTGTCTCCACTCTATCTCTTATTGAAAAGGTTAAAATCACGCATGTTAAGTCTTAAAAGAATAGTTAAAAGATTAAGTTCTCCATTTTCCAACTGCTTAAGTTTTTACCTTCCTAGCATCATTACAGTAGCTTGAGGATTAGTCCCAGGTGATTATAAAAATGTTGAACCATCAATGACCCTTAGCACATCCACACCAAGGACCTTATAATCACGATCAACAACCTTACCAACTTGGCAACCTCCATTGAAATGCCACATGGTTATGATAGTGTCTATGCAAAATTTTTCCAAGGACAATGCAGCACTCGGATGTTGCGGCCTCTTATTTCATAGTAAACTCACCATTATATCTATTAGTGCCTGCATTGTCATGTTTCTATACCAGAACTTTGAAAATGGATATGTATCTATAACATTCATGATGGTGCTCATGCCTAAAACACACCCCTTAGGTCCTCTGGTTCTTTGAAATAGTTAAAGGTAATTGCTGGATTGTCTTTCGGATTTGCGTTCCAAAGCTTGAGATAGCCTGAAGAGAGGGGATATGGGACCTTTTCAACTATCACACTTCCTTTAAAAGTCTTTTTGGCAATAGAATTTATGGTTTCAACAGCTTCGACCATTGCTTTTGGGGGCACTGTGAAGGGCTAGTTAGTCTGCAATTTGAGCAAAGTTTCCTCAAATTCATTTAAGTAAATAACCTTGTTCAATAGGACAAAACCTAGGTATTGTTCATTACATGCTGTACCTCCAAAGTTTTGCCTTGTCTAATATATTAAGAGCATGCACATGATCACGAGTTCAGACTGACATATTTCTCTCATGTAAGTATTTACAAATTTAATTATTATGTCAGTGTTTATTTGAGAAGATGGCTATTTTATTTTGAAATTAGGTGATCCTGTACATTTTGAGAATGCAGTTTGCAAATGTGTTCTACTAAAATGTAATGATATATCTAGTAATTTTTTTATTCAAGAACATATAGTTTCATATCTTGTTTGAAAATTCACATCATGGACTGTATTATGCGTCACTTTACTTTGAATTTAATAGGTAGAAGAAACTCTAGGTGGATTTTCTGGATCAAAATTTCAATAAGTGACATTTGCTTTGTGATTGTGACATCATTATGTATTTATGGGACTTGAAAGCAAAAAAAAAAAACCTTTTCTTCGTACAAGTGGGAGGGAGGGATTCGAACCAAAGTTTTTCACATGAAGATTAAATCACAAGAACTCTTTACCAAAAAAAAAAAAAAAAAAAAAAAAAAAAGAGGCTACCATATTGCATGTAGTAAAAAAAATCAAATTAAGATATATTTAAGTTTGGCTCAATTCACCCAACTGGGCCTCATCATTGAAGGACCTAAATATTCTCAGCATGATCTCTCTCTCTTTCTCTCTCTCTCTCTCTCTCTCTCACACACACACACACACACAAATGTGGGCCCCACATAAGTTGTGAGAGGATTGTCTTATAAAATCATCTGATACGATAATTTTTTGTGAGCTCTGCATATAAACCAAAAAATGCACTTAAATGACTTGACACCTTATACATAGTTAGACTTTATCTATTTATTTATTTTAATTGAATAAGAAGTAGGAAATTAAAACCTTATTTATGAGCTGCCCTAGGTCTCTAGAAAGCCTTTGAGCCGAAGAAAAAAATATAAAACTCAGTGCACTGTTTGCTTCAATATAGTTACCAAACCTAGTGATGCCCACAATTTGAGTAAGAGACACTTCAACTGGAACTGGAGAAGGAATCATGAGCATATTCATTGGATTATCAACCATCCCTTGGCCCACCAAGGGTTGGTCCAACACTACCTTGATCCCATGGGCCTGTAGATGGTCATCGGGCCCAATACCACTCAACATCAATTGTTGTGGGCTTCCAATTGCACCAGCTGATAATATTATCTCATTCAACGACTTTGAGCTCTTCATTGGGTATGCTTTGTGAAACACTCCCGATGCATCTTTGAAAACACCACCATAAGCTTGAGGTCTTGTTGTTCCTGCATCAAAATAATCAAAGAGGGATTATCAAAACTAGCTGATCAAATTAAAGTCATGCTATAGGCTACAGCAGTTCCATTCTTGTCCTTTATACTAATTTCAATACCCCAGGGAAACAAAAGGAGAGAGAATTACATTATTTTCTTAGACTTCATCTTGTGGTTGCTTGCCAATTAAATTATCACTATAAAATATTCAAACATGCACTACCATGCTCAAGTTGTCTACTAATAAGTTTACGGTTTGTGTTAAACCCATCAACCTAATGAACCCAACCCAATTAATCCAAATTGACCCAACCCGATCCCTGCATATCAGGTTGGTTTTAGAGTTATCATGTGCTGATTTTGAGAAATTTCTTAACATAAAGAAGTCATGCTAGATTGAAAATTTTTCAAAATCAATCCAACCTGACCCCATACACTCACCTTCAGGCCTAGATCCATGTTACAAAAGTTGATACATCATACAAAGTACTCAATGAAAAATTCTTACCATTATTATACCTAAACAAGATCTTGTACACAGTTGCATGCAAATACATAGTAATCTTTCTTGGATTTGCATGTTAGGACATATGTGATTCATGTTAGGAACATATGTCAACATTTTATGTAATTGGCTAATCATTTGACAAAACGCATTTTACTGGTAATTGTGTAGATTTAGGACGTGTTTAATGTTTTAAGAAACAAGGTTTCAAGTTTAAGTGTTAAAGCCATGTAAGTCTGTCTAAGAATCAAGTGAGAAAGTGTAGGATTTTAAAACTCGACAGCTAGCATCTATCAAGGTTTAAAAAGCTGTTGAAGCCCGTGGCTTAATAGCTAGCTCGATAGATGGCCATCTTTTGAGGTTTATGAAATTCAATTTTTCAGAGTTCTTTTCATCCAATTCGTGGGTATATGTTTGGGTTTTCTTTTCTTATAACCCTAAACATATATAAGAATTATTTTGATAATTGTAAAAGGTTACACAAGTTGCACGAGAGCACAATTCTACAAGTGTGACCGAAAGCCTGTTTTGCCCTAGTTCTTCTTTCTCTTGAAGAAGCTGCTGTGTTTGTATACCTTAGGGTTTTGTGACCAAGCAACTTCATGATCTTCATCGTGTGATGAATGGAAGAACTTTGCAGCCAACATCCTTCTCAAGTTGGTGATTAAGTCACGTACTAAGATTCGTGCAATTGGTTAGTCACGTACTGGAAGCCGTGCATCGAAAGGAGAGATTGTCACTACAGAATAAGTCTAGTTGGATATTGGAGTAAGGATTCAACTGTAGGTTGGTATAAGGTACTGAGGTTCTTTTACTTGTAATCGCTTGTTTTGATAATAGTGGATTCTCTGAAGTGGTGACCTTAAAATCATCCGGTGAGATTTTTGCCGTGTAGGTTTTCCCCATTTGTAAACAAATTACTGTGTCAATTTCTTTTCAGCTGCATATTTAGTTTAATTGGTGATTTGTTTGTGCTACCACGCTCTTTGTGTAATAATTTGATTAATTAATAAACTTGGCTAATTAATCAATTAATTCATCACAATGGGTCAATACATTCTTGGCCTATCACTGCATACTCAAGCAAATTTGCTACCATGTGTCTATGACCTTTCCTATCAAAAATTGTCCCTCCAATTTTAGTCCCTCCAATTTTAGTCCCATACAAATGATCATATGTAAACCCATTGTAAGGCAACACCCCAGCCTCAAGCAAACCATCTCTCACAACAACTTGATAATCCACCTTTGGTGGCTTAAACACCACCAACTTTTCCACTCATTCATAAGATTTGTTCACCAATGTCTTGTCCTAACCAGCTTCCTTTACATAACAAGTGCTAGCATGTGAGTAGAATTCAACATTCAAGGCGGTTCCACTGCCTAAAACGCGTGCTCGAACATCGAACATGCTGTCTTCTGAAGTGAAATGTTGGGTAGGGGATGTAGAAGACGTGTTTGAAAGAGTGTTTGAGAAATTTTCCATGTTAGTTATGTTTGGATTGTCATATGGGGAGCCTCCTCTTTCAAGGACTAAGACCCTCGCATTTTGTGAGAGAGTTGCTGCTAGTGGACACCCAGCTGTCTCTCCACCAATGATTATGTAGTCATAATATACAATTTCTAGGGCTGAAGTTGCTTCTTCGACAAATGTATAGTTTGGAGTTGCATGTAGAAAGGAAAAGAGATATATGAGAACATTGTACATGGCTTAACATGAAGATGAATAGTGGTCAAATAATTAGGGCTATTTGGTTTGCTCCTAACTCATTAGTCAGTTCTCATATCTCATTTTACATCACTCAAATTCAGTTTTCGTATCTCATATCTCTATCTTTAGTGTTTTTTTTTTTTTTAAACTCTATCCAATTTTTGTTTGGTTCCAAATCTTGGGTGCATGTCTCAGTGCCTAACTCATAATGTTGACAAAATGGTGGAGCCTATAAGTTAATTCGTAAGTTATTATGAATTAAGTTATTATGGTGGAGCCCAAAATTTTGACTCACTCTTTTCTAATAACTTCTTTTGAGGCAATTCATAAGTTATTATGGTATCAAATAAGTTGATTGTGAATTTGAACTATGTCTCGACTGAAGTCCCAATTTACTCTTTCTTGGGATTAAGTTTTGGAACAACTTATAATTTACCAAATAATAGCTTTATTAAATACAAATTTAGTGTTCGTTTGGAAATAACTTATCTAGCTTTTTGCTGAAAACTTTTTATTGAAAGTGTTCTAAAATATACTTGTACTTTGAAAAAGTAAGAAAATACGAGAAAAATTAAAGTTTTAAAAAGCTATACATAAAAACTAAAAGCTAAAAACTAAAGCTAATACCAGACAAGCTTTTTGTCTACACGACTAGAATATTATGTTCACAAATTTAAAAGTTTAAAACATAGCTAGGCCACCTAGACATTTTGAACATCAGCTGAAGTAATATTAGCGTATGCATGTCTCTATTTATGGTGTCTGAAATGGAGAACAAAATGTAAACTAAAACATGTGTACCTTTTTCTGAGTGAACAAAGCTAGGCCTGTCCAACAAATCCGAAGACTCGACCCACTCGGCCAAACTGATTAGACCCGAACCGTCTGCTGTCCGACCTGACGACTTGGTGGTCAGCGACGGGTTCCTGCCATCCCAAACTGATTCCGGCGGGTCAAGTGGCGGGTTTTCCCTTCCAAAACCTGATCCACCCGACTCGACCGTGATATATAACCTTCAGTGCTCGGTGTTTAGTTAGTTCTCAGTTCTCTCATTCTTTCTCAGTCTTAACTCTTAAGGCTCTCTCTCACTCTCTCAATCTCTCAACATCTCTGATATGTGCCGATCTACACTAATATCTCAACATCACCGAGCTTTCAACCTCCATAATTGTCGATCTGTGTTGAGCTCTCAACCTCCATCATTGCTGATCTGCACCGAGCTCTCAACCTCCATCACGCCGATCTGAGCTGATCTCTTAACCTCCATCATTGATCTGCAATTCTCTTCCATTCACCATTGTTGATCTGCAATCTTTGCCATTCACCATTTTCGATTTGTGAGTCAAGGTTGTAGTTTTCAGTAATTTTTTCTTTATTTCTTTGTTTTAGTCTCATGCAAGTTTAGTTTCTATTTGTGTTCTTTGGATTTATGGGTTACTGGTGTTTGGGTTTTGTAGATCTGTTCTTCAGTGTAGATTGGTTTTTTTAGATTTGTGAAATTTGTGGTCTTTGATCTTTGTCTTTCAGTCGAAATTGAACCCGACCGTTGTGTACCCGAGCCTGATCCGACTCGACCCATGATTTTTCACAATCAGCGGCAGGTTCATCGCCCTGCCACCCGACCAGATTAGGTCAATTCCGAGTTGAGCACAAACCCGGATTGAACCGACCCATGGACACCCCTAAACAAAGCCATGAAAGTGAAACATGAGAATTCATACCATCATGAACCCATATTGAAGATTGTTGAAATTTGCTTTACAGAACTAAAAGGTAAAAGCAAAGCAATCTACTTTAAAAAGTGCAAACTGAGAACTCGTTTAAGGATCCCCTACGACCTCGTTCTCTTTTCTTTGGGAGCTATAATGATGTTATATTTAGTGAAAATGTTAATGAGAAACCCCATATATATATATATATATATATGATTTAATTATTAGATTGGATGAAACTTGCGTCCATGCAAGTGCAACTTAAACGTGAGCTCCTTAAGACCTAAGAGTAAGATTTGGGATTTCTTTCATTTTCTCAAGAATCAGATTTGTGATTTCTTACCCAAAAAAAGAAAAAGAAAAAAAAAAGGGCATCAATGACTTGGGGATGGCTTTTTGGCTTTAGTGAATAGCATATATACGTACACGTCTAGATAATTGAAATGAGAGACAAAAAAAACCTATATAGATTTGTGACTGTAATAACAGCCTTTATCATGGCATTCTTCTATTATTTGTTTGAAGATGCCAAATTAGGTATGAAAAAATTCGAGAGGGAATTTGGCATTGAAAGTGCCGAAATAGCTAGGAAAGCCAAATTTACTCACGTTTTCTCTCTCACCTAATTTGGCTATTTAAAGGCCAAATTATAAGTATTACTTTTTTTTCTCTTCACTTTTTATTTTTTATTTTTTATTTTTTTAATAGGGTTGGGGGATTTAGATAGAGGAGAGTAACCCGTTTTTATTTGGATACACACTTGCCCACCTTGATACAACTTGCATATTTGTTAATATGTGATTGAATTGCATCACTTACACACAAATCTATTAATTATTAGTACTTAATAAAAAGTAATTCAATCATCACTTGTCACGTGTTTAAGTTGTGTTAAAGTGTATAATCTCCTAAATTTTATAGGAAAGAAATGAATGTTAAATTTGGTAATAGAGTTGCCCAGTTTGACCCCATGCATGATAGGTCCCACATGTGGATCCATAAGAGCTTGGAGTGGGGCTACCTTGCCAAACTTTATCTCCAAGTCTATGAGCCCTTGTTCCTTAATTCGGGGGCAAGTGGATGCTAATATTTTTTTTTAAAAAAATCAAATGGTGACATATGGGCTTAATATAGTTCACAAAAAACAATAATGCCCCAACCCTAAAGCCCATTCATGGTTGGGTTTGATGTAATGACATAATACAGTCTATTGGGCTGACTTTCACCAATACGAGTGCCAGGGACTTTTTTGGGCTTGACCGACACACTCTTTTGTTGAAGGGAACAAGTTAAAAAAGAAATGCAATTGGAACTCGGAAGTATCTTCTTTGATTGAATTTTGGAATCGACCTCTTTCAAGTATGTGAAAAACCACATACATGGTGGAGCGGACATAGGATACCATTTTGTTGAAATTAGGGCAGTTAAGGTAAAAATTGTCTTCTTGATACATAATTTAGGCACACTTGTTTAGGTGTTATATTTTAGGTTCTCCAATTAAAAAAATCATTTATATTGTTGTATTTACCTATAAGTCACGTGGTTGAATTTAATTGTTCTTGTTGAAGATAATATTGTTTGTATTATGTTGTTCAATACACAAGCACATGATTGAATTTAATCGCGCTACCTAAGATAGAACATGTAAGAAATTGTAACTATGTTATATATATATATATATATATTTTAAAATTTTAATTTTGATAATTAGGGAGGAGGAAATCTATAAGTTTGATTTTCC
>JAOWBE010074791.1:0-22076 GCA_028566155.1 Quercus phellos | reverse complement strand
TTTTTTTTTTTTTTTTTTTTTTTTTTTTTTTTTTTTTTTTTTTTTTTTTTTTTTTTTCAGATTTTTCTTTTAATTCCGAATTAAAAAAAATTAAAAAAAAATTGAAAATAAAAAACCACATGCAAAACGACATCGTTTTAGTGGGTTTAACGGCAGTAGTAATGGCAGCAGTAACGAAGCCTTGAATTGACAAAAATTGAAAGTAAGAAGACTGAATTGACAAAACTGAAAGTTAGAGGATTGAAATGAAAAAATATGAAAATTAAAGGGTCAGTTTTACATTTTTTCCAAAGAATAATAATAATATAACTAGATCTTCTCTTTCGGGTGGAGCGGGTGGGAGGGAATTCGCCAACTAACATAATATTTTTGACTATTCCATTAGTAAGCATGATTTTAAAACAATTTAGTAAAGTAAATTTCGATCCTTAGAGGGTCGAGTAGTAGAGTAACACTAAAATGTCCACCTAAATATTAGAGAGGAGTATTAACTTCATAGCCAGCTCTATCATATAAGTAAGAGAGGTTGTCACCTAAGGCCCCCAAGTAAGAAAAAACCCCTTAATTATAAGCAACAAGGCTATTTTTTTTATTATAATAATACTAATTAAGCCCAAATTTTAGCCAATGAATAAAATAATATTTTTTTATCAAAAAAGAAATTCTACATTCACGACATTTTTCACAATACTTTTGCAATAAATTGTAAGTGCAAGGTTGCTATTAGCTATTATTTGTGGTTAAAAAAGAAATTTCAATGGTGAGTTCAAATTAAAACTAGTAACAACTTAATATCTAGGATTTGTTGTGAAAATATTATAAATATAACACTTTTAAAAAAAATAGCAATACATAAAAAATTTCACAACACGTTTCATGACAATTAAGTTAGCAAACTTTTATTAGTTTTCATTTAGATCCACCAATAACATCACTTTTTACTTACCACTACTCATCTGCCACATTAATAGATGTGAAAAGTTTTGTCAAATTTTTTTGTGTCTATGGACTTTTTCAAAAAAAAAAAAAAAAAATACATGATTCATGTTAATTAATAATTTTACATCTAAAACAAGAGAATAGAGTTTAAGTAATATTTATTTATTTTTTTAAATTCATATTTATATATATATATATATATATATAAAAGGTCTCAATTCATTTTTTGCCTTGCGCCTTAGACTCCAAATACATCAAGCCACCCCTGATTACTTGCAAAAGAATAAGAAAAAAATTCTGAAAGTCATGAGTAATTGAGTAACACTAAAATTCTTGTCAAAAAAAGGGAAGCCCTATAGAAGACCAAACAAATTGGAATGCACAGACTATTTTACAGAATGAAAGTAGTTCTCTATTAGTTACAAAGTGGTTCTAGAAGCGATAGTCTACTTTGTTTTGAAGCACAGTAAGGAAGAAATAGAGTTGGACAAGAGGAGGCAAATAAATTGTTAATTCAAGCATGATAAACATTAAACATAAACATAATATATCATCACAAAATAGCTAAATGATAAACATAATAACTATATCTAAAATTACAGACCTTGTCTAAAAACGAATCCAAGCTTGAAATCCGCTGCCGAGACATTAAGAGCTGGAAAGGAAAAAATTGAAACAGATTAATCACAATCAAACTCAATGCTCCAAAACAGTATTCACAATCCTTTTTGACATTTTGCTTTATGTCATGCCTGAATATGTTTGATAAAAATAATATTTGAGAGGGTTTTCTGTCTTCATTTTTGAAAATCTCTAGAAATATATTTGCCCCGAGTATTTGATTTTCCAGTTTGAGATCAACCAGAGCCAAATCCTATTTCAAGCATTCTTTTCAACTTTCACTTTGTGCGCTACATATTCCAACAACTGCACAAGGAAATATATATAGGGTAATTCCTGACTAAAACAGATGAACAGCAATTTCAACACCTAGATAATTGACATCCATGCAACTGCAAGTCTGAAACATCAGATTGAAAAGAAACAGTGTGTTATACAAGGAATACTGAATTCTGAGTCAATTATCAGACAAGGAAATTAATTTTTTTCAATTCTGTTTAAATCGTAATTTTTTTTTTTTTTTTTTTTTTTTTTTGTCTGGGTAGAAACCAAAGGGAATATTAAACATGATATTCATTTTTTTATATAAGTAAACCATTAAGCACGAAATTTACGTAGCCTTGAATTAATTGGAAAACATTTTTTATTGATATAAACGTAAACTGATATTACAAGAAAATTGGCCCTGTTGGCAAGAGAGTAACAGGGCTTAAATAGACAAACATGAAATGGAGAGTATTTTACACATAAATACCGACTTGTTATATAACCCAATAACTAATCTATTAGATTGTGGGCTACTCGAGTTTAAGCTTTTGCTGCCTCGTATACTGTTTGATTTGCATGGGAGGAGGTCTTGCATCTCGTTCATCAGGCTCCTCGGGTCACTGCAAAGATGAAGTTACATGCATATAATCAATTAAAATCATTCTAATAGTAACCCTAATATCAACCGCAAAATTAATCATTACATTACATAACTTGTCATACCTTGGGTCCGGCTTTGTGTCTTTCTTTGTGACCACCCACCTATCCCACATAGAGGTACTCTTCTAGTACGTTTCAGTCGACCTTGTGGGGGTGAGTAGTGACCAAGGGGCTGCTCATCTTGCACATGCACATCTAGCTGTTGAGCCTCGCTCCCAACAACTGAAGATCTCACAGGGGTGGGGGAGGATGATGTAGTCGATGGTGTGTGAGTGAGGACTGTAGTCATGGGGTCATGAAGGCCATGAGTGGGGATGAATGTCATGAATGAGATATGGGATGGTCCATGGCCAAGGTGGGGGCAATAGAGCTGGTAGGTGGGAGGGACCCATGGTCTATAGGGCCAATGAGGTTGACTCGATGTGGACAGGAGGGGTCAAATTGAAATCTGTCAAGTTATGGTTTTTTCACATAACATTTATGTTGGGTTTATTTCATAATAGAAAGTGTTGTAATTTCATTAATTTATTTTCTTGTATTTTGTGGGATTTAATTGTAATGAGTTTAATATTAAGTTGGCAAAGATTGCTCAAGATGGTTGATCTCACGACTTGGCTTGTGACTGGCTCAGGACTCAGCACTTATGAAAGGACATGTGAGGAGCACATGTGGAAGTTCAAGAGCCAGCATATCTCACAATTAACTCGTGACTTGGCTAACCTGCGAGTGGCCTGCGAGATGCACTAACTAGCTGGATTTTAAGTGTAACCTTTCCTCCTCTTTACTTATACTATATATACCTTAATTAACCATAAAATTGTAAGGAGGTTATTCAGAGAAAAAAAAAAAAAAAAAACCATAGAGAGAGGTTTCTACAACACCCACAATTTTAGAGAGAGAGCTACTCATCCTTAAGTGAGAATTTCTTTGTAGTCTCTTCCCTTCCCCCTCTCCCATTGTTATACTTTGAGATGAGATTTGTACCTAAACACAACCCACACTTGTAGACACCTCATTTTGTACCCGGTTAATAAACTTTAATCCCCGGTCCCAATGATGAGCTTGACATGTCTATGAAAGGTAATTAAAGTTATTTTGATAGTTTGGAAGTAATCACAACTCAAAAGTGCTCAAATTGCTTTGAAAACAATGTTGAAAAATGACCTTTGCTTACTTTTTTTGACCATATATTTTGATTCACAAAATTTTTTTGAGTGAAGTTTATTTCATTGGAAAGTAGACATCCTGGACTTCAATTTAAACACAAATTTTGCCTAATTTAAACTTAAATTGAGTAAGTTATAACTGTCTGAAGTCGAGCCTACCCAGCAGTCAAAATTAGGGTTTTTAGGGATGCATGCGTACACATGAATCATGCATGCATACTTGCATACACAGGGCCTTTTCTAGAAGTCAAGAAATTTTTTTTTTTTTTTTTTAAGGCCCAAAGCCTCCCTCTTTGATGGAGCCTGGCCCCTAGACCCTTTAGAACGTCCAAAACCCTCTAAATGAGCTTGAAAACCCTAGTTTAAACATATAAATACAACCTTATGCCTCCAAACTAAAATTCTAACTAGAAAGAATGCCTATTTACTTTCTAACCCCTATTTTCTCTCTCAAAAACCCTAGGGCAGCAACCACCATGTTTTTTTATTTTTTATTTTTATAGAGATTCAAAACCTTTTCCTAGCACAAAACTAAGGCAAAAACTTGTTCTTAAGGGGATTTCTAAAAACCTTTTCAAAACCTTTTGATTTTAAGTTGTGATTACCTATGAACTATTGAATAATGTGATTCCTTTTATTATTACTTGATCTTGTTGTGTAGGCATTAAGGGACCAGTTAAATATCAACCAAGTTATGTTCCATAAGCATGGGGAGTCTCTCTTCATGGCTCTTCCTTAATTTGAGTTTTATAACTTTTTTATTATTTATTTATTTATTTATTTTTTAATATTCTTAATTTTACTTACATGTTATATATGCTTAGAAATATGTTTTTCTCTGTTTAATTTTGTTTTGTTGTGTCTCATCATGTTTTGATTGGAGAGTTGAATGATTGGATATATTGATGAATATGTTTTGATATGTTAAGTGTTGCTCTTGTTTGTTATTAGATCCAATGCATGTTTAGGAATTGATTTTGTTTTGTTTATCTTTGTGTACAGTACACCAGCCAAAGCATGGGAGAATGTCGATATGGTTGGATCTGGGCCTTACACATGAAGTGGCTGTGAGCAAAGGAAGATGAAACGTTGGCTACAAAGTTCTATCCTTAGCCTGTGTCAAGGGCGTGACTGCCTTGGGAAGAAAGTAAGATATGCATCTGACATGGTACTCAAGCACTCACAAAAGGGAGATAGTGACCTTCTAAGGTCAGCAACTATAGAAACACCCCTTATTGGCTGAGTGCATGTTAGACCACTTCAGGGACATGTGTATCACCTACAATACTTCTGATGTCCCTCTCATTGCCCAAAAGTTGTTCCCCAGGCAATGGCAAAGTCACCTACCTGCATACCATAATGCTGATGTTGGCGTACTCTCTCTCCTTCTGCCACCAAGTAATACCCTAGCTATAGTAAGGTTCAAAATAGGAAAATGATGACTTGACACCTGTCTTCATACTCAACAATATTCCCCAGATTATAAGAGGAACATGCAACTGGACTTTTAGGGTAAGAAACTAAGTAGATCTTTTAAGAAGGTAAAAAGTTGATAAGATAGTGAGGTAGAAAACAATGTCTCTCTTTTAAGTAAGAACATCCTTATTTTACAAGGGTTACCTCTTTTTCCATACAATACAAAGCTGAACAAAGCAAGAATGATTCTTTCTTGCTCAAACCACAGTTTTTCATCTCTTTTCTAGGGTTTTCCATGTACATCTTATGTCCACTTTATATTCTTGCTATCACTTTCTTCTTCTTTAGACATTATGATGTCAAAGCTTGCATTTTTGTCACTCATGAGCATTCTCATCGAGGTGTACTATTAGATAACTTATTCACTCTCCCATATAAGCTTAAATCTAACTTGCATGTACATTTTTGGTGACTCCGCTGGGGAGAATCTCTGGTTATTTCTCTTTTGAGTGAGTTAGGGAAGATTTCTGGTTATTTATTTTTTGAGTGATTTTTTTGTTGGTTTGCATATTTCCATTTACTCTTATCTTCTTCATGCCTCCAAGGAAGAAAGCTACAGGAGTGCTAGATGGTTTGGGTGAAAACCAACAAGTAGGGCCAAGTGCAAAGCATATATCAATGCACACCGAGGGCATAAAGTCCTCTGGTGAGGCTAGTCAGACGAGAACAGGAATATTGTGACAGTCATTAAGGACTTCTAGCGCTCTCAGGTTGCCATGTGGGTAGAATTTCAGGCTCTACGTCAAGAAACATTCATACCTCAAGCCTTACAAGGTGGTCAAGGTCCTCGAGGATCTCCCTATCTAACTAAGGAAGATATTTTTGCTATATTGTTCAAAGTTAAGAAAGCAAAGAATACTGTTTATATTGATACTAGGCCTCCCTATTCTAAGGAAGTAGCTAGTAAGCCTTATCCTGCCAACTATACTCTTCATATCTATCCTAAGTATGATGGCATGGCAAGGAACACTAGGGAGCACATCAGGTGGTATGTAGAAGCACTAACGGCCCATTCTTACTATCATGTATTAAGGCTTAGGGAGTTTTACAAGTCATTAGAAGGTTGTGCTTTTACTTGGTACATTAGCCTTGCACTAGGGTCAGTTTTGAGTTGGAACAATACGGCAACGCAGTTCATGAAGAAGTTCTTTGCTTTAGAAGAGAAGCTTACATTGTTAGATCTACAACAAGAAAAGCAAAGGGTGTCTGAAGAGTGGTTAGAGTATATTCACAGGTTCAGAGACCTTTCTTTGTTATGTTATGACCCTGTGGAGGAAAGGCTAGTGGATGTTTGTATCTCTAGTATACTATATGAATATCGTCCCTATCTTAAGAATTTGCAAATTTCCAACTTTACAAGGCTTGTAGAAGTTTCGAGAAGGACAAGTATGTTTGTAAGAAAACCTTCAAAAGGCTCAACTTAACAGACTGCAAATACACCTAGGTAGTCTTAGAGGAGAGAAGGCAAAAAGGTAGAAGTTGCTGTGGTGGAGGAGCCCAAAAAGGCAGCCAAAGGTAAAAAGAGGGAGAGAGGTAGTGTTCCTCCTTTTATCGTTTCTACTAAAGAATTGTATAGCATCTTAGAAGCTTGGGTAAAGGATGGCGTCGTGGTGTTGCCTAAATGCAAATGTGAACCTACAGATGAAGAAAAACGAGGTCCACTTTACTGCAGGTACCATAGGAGGTGCGATCACCATACCATGGATTGTTATGCCTTGAGGAACATCTTCCATGACAGGGTAGCCAAAGATGACTTGGTTATCAAAGGCGGGAAAAGGGTAGACCCAAGAATGCGTAGGCTAGAGGTGGCAATGACTTTCTTCATGGGTCGTGAGGATCCCATGGAAGAAGAAGTCAAGAATATGGCTAGCAATAGCTTAGCACCTCTGCCTTTACAAGATGAAGAAATGGTTACAAGAATTCAGCAAGATGATAAGATACATTCCTTTCTTGAGGGAATAAGTCTTAGGTCATTGGCTAGGAAAGAAGCAACCTAAACTCTGACCAAGGTGATGGAAATGAATCAAGAAGTGGCAGCTTCTGATGGAAGTTTGATGCAGGTGGCATATCAGGAAGCAAAGGACTCATTCACATTTTCAAATAGAGATTTGGCCAACCGAATTGTTGATGGCGACAAACTTTTGTATCTTATTGCCTTTCTGGGAGCATCTCAAATCAAAAGGGCCTAGTAAACACTAGTGCATCCATCAACATCCTACCTCTTCCAACATTTGATGCTTTGGGTATCTCAAGAGAAAAGATTATTCCAGAGCCACTTCAAGTAACGGGGATAAGGTCTCTGCAACAGTGTACCCTAGGTCATGTGTCTCTAGATCTTAAGGTTAGGTCAATTCGAGCACCTACTCTTATACATGTAATGGAGGGAAACACTTCTTATCACATTACCCTAGGCTATCCCTGGCTGAAGGTGTATAAAGCTGTGGTTTCCACATATCATCAATATGTTAAGGCTGTCTGGGGGAATAGACAGGTGGTCATTAAGGCCACTAGGATGCCTTTTGACAAAGCAGAGCTTCATTTTGCTGAGGCAACCCTATATCAAGAGTATGAGCCTAAAAGGGAAAATAGGATTCTCCCTTTTCACCCCATTGCTTTGCAAAGAAAGGAAGAAAATGATAGTGAGGTTGTGGAGCCAAAAAGGCCCTCAAAGATAAAGAGAATTACTAGGCTTGATGGCAATGTGGTATATGAGTTTTGACGGTTAGAAGAAAGGATAAGGAGAATGGTGAGCTTGATCCCCCCCAATTTGACTCAATAGCCAAAGAAGGTTCATGTAGCTGAGGAACCTGAGAAAGAAGCTCCTGAACGCATGAATGATGTTGTCAAGAATGTGCAAGAGGAACTTGTTGAGATTGATCTAAACAATAGAGAAGGAGAAGGAAAGTTGGTCAAAATCAGCAAGGGATTGCCTAAAGAAGAAAGAAGAAAGCTGACAGCCTTGTTGAGGAAATACAAGGATGTTTTTGCTTGGAGTTATCAAGAAATGCTAGGTTTGAGTCCAAACTTGGTAACACAAAAGTTAAAGGTGGATTCTAATGCTAAGCCTGTGAAACAACAGCCAAGGAAATATCGTTTAGATGTGGAAGAAAAGATAAAAGCTGAGGTGAATAAGCTTTTGAAGGCTGGATTTATAGAAGAAATTAAATGTCCAAGTTGGTTGGCTAACATAGTTCCTGTGAAGAAGAAAGGCGGCTAGATAAGAATCTATGTGGATTTTTGGGATCTCAATAAGGCTTGTCCTAAAGATGAGTTCCCACTCCCTAATGTTGATATTTTGGTGGATGCAGCCGCTAGTCATGAATGCTCTTCCTTCATGGATGGCTACAGTGGGTACCATTAGATCTTTATAGAGCCAGCAGATTACTAGAAAACCGCCTTCAGATTACCTTTTGGGAATTGCTTCTATAAGGTGATGACTTTTGGGTTTAAGAATACAGGTGCTACTTACCAGAGAACTATGTCTTTGATCTTTGGTGATATGCTGCATAAACAGGTAGAAAATTATGTTGATGATCTTAAGGTGGAGGAAAAGAACCCATTTAAGCACTTGTTGCACCTGAGGCAGGTCTTTGAAAGATGTAGAAAGCATAATTTAAGGATGAACCCTTCTAAATGTGCTTTTGGGGTATCCTTAGGGAAGTTCTTGGGTGTTTTTTATCCATCACAGGGGGATTGATTTGGACCTTACAAAGGCCAAAGCAATAGCTGCCCCTACTACTTTGAAAGAGTTAAGGAGTTTTATGGGAAAAGTTTCTTACTTAAGAAGATTTATTCCAAGTTTAGCTGAAATTTTGAAGCCTCTGGTGGAGCAGACTAAGAAAGGAATGGCCTTCATATGGTGTGATCAATGCCAAAAGGCATTTAAGAAGATTTAGATAATATTGGTGGATCCTCATACAATGGTGCCCCTTTACCTGGCAAACCACTTTTGTTGTACATAGCCAACATAGAGCAATCTTTGGGAGTAATGTTAGCTTAGGATCAAAAAATGGGTGGAAAATCTAGTGTACTATATTAGCAAGCTTATGAAGGGACTAGAGCTGAGATACTTAACTGCTGAAAAGGTATGTTTTTCTTTAGCTTTTGCTGTGTCAAAGTTCAATCATTACTTTTTAAGGCATCGGGTACAATTGGTGACCAAGAGCAATCTTGTGAAATATCTCTTAACCTGCTCTCAATTGTCAAGGAGAATGACACAGTGGGCCATCCTGATGTCGTGCCTTGATATTGAGTGCATAAGACCAACTGCCAGGCAGTGGCAAACTTGTTGGCTAACTTTCCTAGGACAAGTGATTTCTCACTTCCCCAACAGGAGGTCTTGGTGATAGAGGAACAAGAATGGTCAATGCATTTTGATGGCTTGTCCACATTTCAGGGGGGAGGAATAGGAGTGGTATTGAAGTCACCAGGGGAGGAACATATGTTTACTTACAAGCTACGTTTCCATGCTCTAATAATGAAGCAGAGTATGAAGCCTTGTTAGTAGGACTGAAGGCTGCCAAAAGACTTGGCATAAAGAAGCTGAAGGTTTTTGGGGATTTCGAGCCAGTCATTAAGCAGGTTAAGGAAACCTATGGAGTAAAGAATCCTAGCCTAGCTGCTTACAGAGCTACGGTTCAAGAGTTTACAAAATGCTGTATCTCCATAGAATGCAAAGTGATTAATAGGAATGAAAACAAGTTGGTTGATTCGTTGGCTACCCTAGCCACTAAGTCCTTACGAAAGAAAGAAACGATGACACTTCGAGTGGAGAAACAATCTGGTTTGGTCTAGGATGAACTATGTCTCCCTTAAGATTGGCGAGAACCCTTGTTAAAGGCAATGACTCGGGGAAAGTATATTGAGTTAGAATTACCATCAAATGTGAATGACTTCCTTAAGATCAATGGGGATTTGTTTTTCAGAGGAGCAGAAGGGTTGCTAATGAAGTGTGTCTCTAGACAAGAAGGGCTGACATTGTTGCACAAGTTACACTACGATATTTGTGGGGTAAACCTTGATGTCGGTTTGTACAAGAGATTGCAAAGGCTAGAGGTCTTTTGGCCATAATTGACCAATGATGCCAAGAAAGAGCAAAGGAGTTGCAATACTTTTTCCATTGTTCCCCCAAATCAAGCAGAAGTGCTTAATGATGAGGTACTAGAAAAAGATTGGTAGGATCCGTACTTAAGATACCTTTTATAAGGTGTACTACCTACTAATCAGTTGAAAAGAGAAAAATTGAAGAGATATGTGACAAGATTCAAAGTATTTGAGGGAAAATTATTCAAAAGAAGCTTCCAAGGAAGGTGGATGGTATGTATTCCCACTAAAGAAGCCAATGACGTTCTCTCAGATTTGCATGAAGGAGAGCCAGCAGGACACCCATGTGGGAGAAGGCTATGGCAAATGGCTTTACACTAGGGGTACTACTGGCCAACAATGCAAAGAGATGCCCAAGACTTTGCCAAGAAATTTCAAAAACGACAAAGGCGAGGGGATAAGATACACACTAGCCATCGGAGTCTTCATCCAACTATGGCTCTATATCCTTTCCACAGCTGAGGGCTGTATTTCATAGGTTCTATAAATCCCCTTTCTGAGAGATGTACATGGATATTGGTAGCCATTGAGCTATTTACCAAGTGGGTGGAAGCTGTGGTCATGAGGAAACCAACAGGTAGCTTAGTGGCTAATTTCTTGAGGGATAGTATAGTATGTCATTTTGGGGCACCAAACAAAATTATTTCTGACATTGGCACAGCATTCCTGAATAAGGATGTATGCCATTTAACAAAATGATACTCCATTTCTCACACGACATCAACACCCTATTACCCCAAAGGAAATGGTCAAGCTAAGGCCTCTAACAAAAGATTGCCGAAAATATTGAGAAAAATGACTAAGGAGCATGGAAAGGGATGGGAAGAGGAGCTTCCAACAACTCTATGGGCTCAAAGGACAGCCAAATCACAAGTTATAGAAGTTTCACCTTTTTCTCTAGTCTATGACATGGAGGCTATCATCCCAATAGATTTGGTAAGGCTAGCAGTGAAGTTAGTAGAGATCTCAGGAGTACCCAAAGAAGCTGCTTTAGAAATTATTGAAGTAAAGTGTAATAATGCTGCCTCTCATAACTGCCTATACTAGGCCAACATGAACGCTGGGCATAAAGGCCAAGTTAAAGAAAGAAGATTTCAAGTGGGAGAACTTGTTTGAAAAACTGCTCCTTATGTACGAGGAGTGGTGAAGCTATCAAGCACAAGTTTTCCCCAAAGTGGGAAGGACCTTACATAATGGAAGAAGCACATCAAACTGGACAGTATTGGCTAAAAGATCAGGTAGGTATAAAAGTGTATAGCCCCATTAGCGAAGCTCACCTTAAGAAATACTATGCTTAATTTTGTAAAAATATCTTTTTGTTCTCATGACGTCAAACTAATGTTATGTTCCACACTACTTATATTATTATAAACAAATTCTTTTTATTCAGTTACTTCATATTCTACTATTCATGATATGCACACAAAGTTTGATATCCTAATTAAATAAAGCGTAGCAAAGTTTATAATACAATCATGTGGCCTTTCAAGACCATAAAATATTAGAAGTTGAAAATTAAATATTGTTTGTGAGAGAACTAATGTTTTCAAAAGAGAAGTCTGGGTGGCTAAGGGCTCATAGCTCGCCTTCCAACTTTTCAATTTCTTGCCTCAAAGAACTGCGTTCTGCTATGACACCTTCCAATTGAACCTGAAGGGAAAAACTGGCTTCTTGCTTGGATGTCAATTCCACTTAAAGTCTATTAATAGATTCCTGGACTCGAGTGATTGAAGTGCCATGTACCTCTAAAGTTGACTCTATCTCCTTTACTTTATTGATACAAGAGCTTTCTTTAGCTCTCAATTTGCAGAGTGAGGACAAGGAAGCACGAACAGAGGGTCTTGCCTTATTTAAGTCCCTTAATGCAGTGACATGGCTTTTTAGCCAGCCAACATTGACATTTAAGCCTTCAACCTCACTCAGTTTGGAAAGAAAGTCATTAAGGGGAAGAGCCAGACAATCCACAATGGGCTCAATTTTCCCTAAAAGAAAGCCCCTAAGAGACAGTGTCCACTTGTTAGTATCCTTTATCACTTCAAGATATTTTGAGAGTAACTGAGAACATGTTGCTCTCAAATCAAGAGATAGCAATGAGAACAATGGATCAAAGTCTGTCTTGGTGCTTTCACTCTCTTGGTCCTTGGAAGTAGCTTTTGTAAAGTCTTCTTTCTCCTAAGGATTTTCAGCATACACCCGATTTGAATCCCCCCTTTTAGCATTGGATTTATTAGAAGTCATTTCTTGCACAAAAGCCTTTTGGGTTGAAGGAATGACTTTTGTTTTGGTTTGAGCCCAAGGAATAGATTTTGTAACCTATCAAAGGTCAAAATGGAGAAAGAAAGAAAAAGTTACTTACGCCATTGATTAAGAAAAGACATTACAAAGTAAAGTTATCATGGAAAAGAAAGTGTGTACCTTAGCTTTTTTTACAGAAGAAACTTTTGTACTCTTCTTCCTCCTAGTGCCTGAAAGTTTGGCTTTGGTAGGGAAGCTTCAAAGTCAAATCACCTTAAAAGCTAGGTAGGACATCCAGCCGTTGGGCACCACTCTCTCCAAAATTCTTAATGCGTTCCCTAATATCATACCACCGTGACTTGAACTTGGGTGAAGGTAGTCTAGCTTTGGTAGGGGAGGTAAAAGGGATTTCGGGACTTGATACCAGTATCTTGATGAGATTTTCCCTTTTAAAGCCTAAAGAGGCTACTATAGTAGGCAAGGCTAAAGTAGAGAAGTGTCCCAACAAACCTTGGTTAAAACCAAATTGGTGGGCAAACCTATGGGGATTATAAGCTTGGGTTTCATATTCTTCTTGAAAACGTGCCTAAAGGTGAGAAGGAAAGGCATAGGTAACAAAGGAAAGTTCTTCTTCAGTCCAAGGAGTATCCCTATAATGAGAAATAGGAACACTCTCTAGAGAAGTGAACAATGGAGGAAGCCCACCCTCCAAGGCAGAGTAAGGTCTGACTGTCTAATCAGTAGGGTCATCTAACACTTTGCTAAGGAAACTGTTTGAAGACACCACCACCTTATTCCAACGCCAAGAATGTGGCAGCCCTTAGGGTGATGGCAGATTGGTTTTATAAGAGTTTAAAACTCTAGGGATAGGGGCATAATTCCTAAAATGTTCCCACAACCATATTTGTAAAAATGCAATAGGTACAAAGGTTTCTACTTGAAATCTACCCCATGAGCGTTGCAAGTCAAGAGTAAAATGATCTAGATGAGAATACAAAGTTCCTAAAAAGTAGGGAGCAAGAGGAAATGAATGTCCTTTGGCTAATTTAATAGCTAGAGGGAAATGCCTACTTAAAATCTTTTTGTGAGGATATCCCCCAAACAGATGGCGAGATAACAAGAAAACAATAATAGCTTCAAGTTCATAGGGGCTTAAGTTACCTTCTCCCACAACAAAGTCAGTACCCTTCTTTAAAAAATCAGCATTGGTTTCCTCATCCACGCCATCATCATAGTCCCTCTAAAAGTACCTAATCCACCCCCAAAATTTTGCTCTAGAGCCTTTGTCCTCGCCAACATTGGTGTCTTCTGATACTTCCTCACTAGGGGCTTTCCCTTTTTTTGCTGCCTTCAGGACTAGTTTCTTTAAAGTCTTCTTCACTACATCTTCAAGGAATTTCACAGCCTTGGCTTCATCAAGAGACAAAGAAATGTTGATTACTTCACCATCTCGAAATAGAGGAAGTCTCAATATCTCATAGACATCCTCTAGAGAGGGAGAGATTTCTTGACATTCTGTGAAGAAGGTGTGAATAGTGGAATTCCATTGATACAAGAGAGAGAGAAGGCTTTTACTATACTTGCTGATCTCCAAGCCAGAAAATGCGAGTACTATGTGCACAAGATGCACCCTTTGCAGAATGTCCATGAAGTGAGGATGAGCCAACACCCTTCGACACCAACTTCTCCAACCTCTGGAAACAGAAATGTGGGATTTGAAAACCACGTCTATGGTAGGAGCAAAATCTTCTCTACAAGTGCCAAGTTTGGGAATATGCTTCAAATTCAAATATATTGTTTGGAGATCATCAAGCTCTTTACATGTTGTGTAGGGAGGATTTTTAGAACAAGGAAATGAGTCCAATCGAGACTTTTGTCAAACAGATAATCCTTAAAGAAGGGAGGAATGATCAATTGTTCCTCTATGGAAGGATTTTCATCTCCCCCTAGCAGCGGCCTAGTAATTTTTGAGAGTGAAGGTTTTGAAAATTTTGCAGAGTTGGATCTTAGACCACGTTTGACACCCATGGTTTTGTGTTTGGGAAGGATTTTGGGTTTTGGGTTAAAGAAAAAGAAGAAGATAAGGAAAGAATGTGAGAAATAAGGTAAGAAAATATTTCTTTTCCTTTTATACTTTGGGAAATTATTCTTTTCCCTCTAAAAAGAGATCATTCAAAAAACGAGGTGTCTTTACAAAATTGATATGTGTCAGTAAGGGGAAAAACTGAATCTCTGACAATAGAGCAGTTGATGGTGAGAAAATCAAGGAAATCGCCTTCACAGCCAAAGTGGAAAGGTGTAACCCTTCACCAATAGGTTCAGTTTTATTTTGCTTCATTTTTCTTAACTGACATGTTTACATTTTATGCCTTTGTGCAAGGATTTTATGTATAATAATATTAAAGAAGAAAAATAAACATAAGGCATAACATAAATGTAAACATGTGCTTTGCAACATGTAATAGAAACAACTACCCTTATATATCCATTTTGTGTTTAAATTACAAAATTAGAAAGGGGGATTTACATTATTTGACCCTTATGGCCTATCACCCCTTCCTTATACAAAAACACAAATACAAAAAGAACAAAATAATAACTGTTTTTAAAAGAAAAATTAGAAATCCTACAACCTAGGCCAATAATATGGCTTACATATAAATTAAAAAAAAAAAAAAAAAGCTACAGGGATAATGGCGAGCAGATCAAGGAGACTGAGGCGCATATGCATCTAAGTCATCCTTAGAGTCCTTTTGGGGATAATCTAGAGCCAAATACTTCATCTCCTCCTCATCCTCTTCGTCCTCCTCTTCTTCCTCCTCCTTCTTGCCTTCGTCATCCCCTGAGTTAGAGTTATCAGAGGAATTTGACTTCTCTGAGTCAAAGGGGTCTGAGGCACTAGACTCAGAACTCGACTGGAATGCCTGCACCTTCTCCTGTGCCTAGAGAGATATGCCATGAAGGCATTATATTTTGCCTCTTTAGCTTCTTCTTTAGTCTGTAGCCAAAGTTCTTCCGAGTCTTCACCTTTATCCTCACTCCAGTTGAAAGGATGAACCTCCTTCGAAATGAAGACTTGGGGAGGCAAAGGGAATATTGGGAAAGGGAGAGGAGGATATGCAGGACTTGGTGGTGGTGAGGGAATGTTGTTGTTTAGGGAGCACGGAGCATCCTTAGAGGAACTCGAGGTGTGTCTTGGGGAGTTGGAGGAAGAAGAAGAACTGGTCATTTTTGGGTGACAAAAAGTTTCTTTTGAGAAAGAGAGAAGAAACTGTGTGAATACAAAAGAAATGAAGATTGAAGGAAGATCTTTGCCCATTTAAATCACTAACTGTAGTTAAGTGAAGCGACATGACATTTATGAGGAGTAATATCTGTCTGCCAAAATGTGGGAAACGAAAATATGCCAAAATGGCTAGAAGCACCTCTAAGGGCCACATGTCCATGTTCAAACGTCACAAGGTATGATTGCTTAAGTGTTAATGCCTAAAACGATGTGATTGTCAAAGGCCTTTGCCATTAAACGCCATTGACAATCAGAGGGCTAATGTATAGTACACTAGCCAAAGCATGGGAGAATGCCGGTGTGGTTGGATCTGGGCCCTACACGTTGAGAGTCTATGAGCAAAGAAAGATGAAGCATTGGCTACAAAAGGAACATATAGCTAGACTTTTATATTCCTCAGATTATAAGAGGAACATGCAGCTGGACTTTTAGGGTAAGAACCCAAGTAGATCTTTTGAGAAGAGAGTAGAAAGTTGATAAGATAGTGAGGTAGAAAACAAGGTCTCTCTTTTAAGGAAGAACATCCTTATTGTACAAGGGTTACTTATTTTCCCATACAATACAAAGTTAAACAAAGCAAGAATGATTCTTTCTTGCTCAAACCATGGTTTTTCATCCCTTTTCTAGGGTTTTCCATGTACATCTTGTGTCCACTTTATATTCTTGCTAATACTTTTTTCTTCTTTAGACATTATGATGTTAGAGCTTGCATTTTTGTCATTCATGAGCTTTCTCATCAAGATGTATTGTTAGATAACTTATTCACTCTCCCATATAAGCTCAAACCTAATTTGCACGTACACTTTGATATCTTTGTTGTGATTTTAGGTTGTTCAGTTTTGTATTAGAAGCATGCTAGGTTTTGTTTGATTGTTGTTTTGTTGTTGCTTTAAAATTGTGTTTCTGGGCATGTATGCGTGCGCATACTCGTACCTAGAAACCCAAAATTTAAGGTTCTTGATTTTTTTTATTTGTTTTACTTTGTTTTAATCATATGTTTAGGTCTTGTTGAGTCTAGTTTTCACATGTTTTGGTCTAGGGTAAGTAGAATAACATGTTTCACATGCCCTATTTGTTGATTTAATAATTATGGTTTGTGTCTTGAATGAACAATATGAACAAGCATATGAACATGAGTATGCATTGATGCATAGGTGCTGAGGTGTTATGGTGTAGCAAGGTAAATGAGGTAAGTCATACATAATTACATGAACATGCATTTGATTTTGTTAGTAAGCATGATATGTTTGATGAACATGATGAAAATGCTTGATTAAATGCCTTATTAATGCTACTGCCTTGGATGTGCTTGCTGCCCTTGGATATAAATGTGTTAGACGAATGGTTGGGTTTTATGTTATGGATGAGTGTGGGACATAGCCATATTGATTACTTAGATGTATGCTAGCATGTTTATGAGTTTAGAATGATAAATGTTGAATATGCCTTTAATGAGATTAAGATGTAAGACACAATGAGTGGAAGCCGACCCATAGGTTGGGTAGGGTTAGGTGCCTAACACCTTCCCATTCCCATACCTAAACTCCAAACACGTGTCCTGGTAGTAGATTAGTCCTATTTTTGAACCTTAATAGAGGCTTGTTCAATACTTGTTTGCACACACTTCACCTGGTTCTTTTGTCCTTTTTACCCCGGTTGGTGATGAATGGGAAGATGAGTATGCTCCATTCGGGCCAAAATCTTTCGAAGTTCATCCCACCAACTCACAATCTATACCATTGCCTATGATGGGTTTTAAGTACATTAATGGTTTGCCACCAATCCACAAAGGTCCATTTTGGCCTTCAATTGGAATCATTGCCCACCTAATTGTGAGTGACTTACTGATCTATCCCTTTAGCTTTAGGGAGCCTTACCCACACATAGTGTAACCCTAGATCCAATTCATAGGGAAGCCAAAGTGCATGTGTTTGACCTTTGATTGATTTAACCTAAAAGAAAATATTCAAAAAAAAAAAAAATCTTTTGTAAATATAATTTTTTAAGAAGTGAAAGTCCCCCCCCCCCCTCCCCCCAAAAAAAAGGAAAAAAAAGAGAGAAAAGTTTTCAAAAGGACTTTTTTAAAAAAAAAAATGAAAAAGAGAAGGAAAAATCTTTTTGAAAAGAAAAGTTCAAAAAGAAGAAAAGAGACGATCAACAAAGCTATGATATACCCTAAGTTTTGGTCCCATTAAAAAAAAATTCAAATCAAGAGTGCACAAGATCATGAGTATACCATAGACTTTAAAGGAAGACATTAGGCCATAAAGTCATAACATACCCTAGATTTTGGATCAAAATTCAAAAATCTTCTTCGAAATTAAGAGAACCCAAGACCATGAGTATGTTGTAGACTTTATTGAAAAGTTGTGAACCTATCCATACTTCGGACATAAGAATCCCACACAACTCTGTAGAGTTGCACCCTGCCTTATGTATGCGTGTTGTGTGCCGTGTGCATGGGTTGGGCTCGAGTCGTATGTTGAAACAAAATATTTGGTCTCTTATTCTTTTAATTCCGTTAGTGAAGCTCACGAATCAAAAGAGGGGCATTTGTAGACACCACATTTTGTACCCCTTACGACTTGAGCCCTTGTTCCCCAATGATGGTAAAATTCTAAAGTGCAAGGTTGGTTTAGGGCCCAATCAGATTATAAATTGACTTGAGGAAGGTTTTTATGGAATATATAACTCTTTCATGAATAAAATAAAGTAATTTTTAGAAAATAAAGGCCATGAAAACTATATGGTTGCATATGCATACACGCGTATGTGTACGCAAGTTTGATGTATGCTTATGCATACACGAGCTTGCTTACGCAGCTAGGGTTCCAGAAGCTATGAAATGTAAGTTTTTCTACATTAAAGTTGAGATTTGGAATGAATCCTACATCATCTAGGAGCTATTCCAAACCCTTATTTTTCAACTATATAAAGCCTTACATGGTATATTTCAAAGACACAAAAAATCCTAAGGGAAAACCTAAGATTCACTAGAAATAGTAAATCAAAGAGGGAGTTTTTCATAAAACATCCTCAAGTCAATTTTCTTTTGATTGGGACATTTTCTGGTCTTGATCTTCGAGTTTTGAAGTTTACTATCAACTTGTTTGGTTGTGAATATACTTGACTGAGGGGAACGGCCAAAATCAAGCCAAAGAGCTTTTGTTTTTGAGGTATAAGTTCTAAACCTTCTTCTTTTATTTTCTTGTTGTTTCTTGTTTTAATATTTCAATTTCCTTTCTTTCTTTCTTTCTTTCTTTTTTCTTTTTTGTTGTTGTTGTTATAATATGCTTGTTTAGTCTAGGTTTTCCTCGCTTTATTATTTCTTGCATGCGAGGTTGTTAGTTTAAGTTTTTGCTCTGTTTAGTGTTCTTGTTTTATGTGTTAGTGTTTTCCAGGGTGTCTCTATGTACGCATGCTTCTTGCATGCATACATAGGCTCGAAGTATACACATGCATACAACTGGCCTATGTATGCATGCCTATGTATGCACAAGCATACTTGTACCCAGAAACCCTAATTTGAGTTTTCTGCTTCTGTTTTTTCTTTTCTTTCACATAAAATGCCTTTGTTTTGACATTCTTTTACATTTTTAAGTCTCTGTTACTCTATTTGATTATTTGTTTATCTTTTACATGCTAGATTAGGGTTTCTTTTTTATTTCTTGCTTTGGTATGCCATTAACACACATTCAAATGTCATGCATTTGATGCATAGGTGTTGTAGTGCAACGAGGTAAGTAAAGGCGATTCATGCATTTCACATGATCATGCATTTTTTTGTTACATGACCTTGATCTTCCCTTGATGAATGTGTATATGCAAAGTCTATGTGCTATGCTTTAAATATGGTGAACATATTTGTTTGATTGCTGCCATGTTATTTCCCTTAAGATACCTTGCTTGCTTATTGCCTTGGATGAGATGAGATGATATGCATGATAGATGTATGCTAGGTTTGGTGTGGACAACCATGATAGATGTATGCTAGGTTTGATGTGAGAAGCATGATAGATATATGTTAGGGTGTGGGATGAAATGCCATGTTGTATGCTTAGATGTATGCTAGTATGTGTGCCTTTATTGAGATTAAGGCATAAGACACAATGAGAGGATGCTGACCCATGGGTTGGGTGGTTTTGGGTGCTTAACACTTTCCCAAAATTGTACTTAAACTCTGAACCTATACTCTAGTAGTAAGATTAGTCCTTCCACGTAAGAGCACTATTTAAATGGTTCTTAAACCTAATCTAGGTGGCAACTCCATCTTTTCTCTGGTCTGGTCCACTCAACCGAGGCATACTCTCTTCCCTCCCCAAGAAGGAAAAAACCTGCTACGCCCACAATATCTTTGCTGTTAGTTTATGTTGTTTAGTTTTGTATTAGAAGCATGCAAGGTTCTATTTGATTGTTATTTTGTTGCTGCTTTAAAACTGTGTTTCTCGGTGTGTATGCGTGCGTGCATGCTTTAAACATACACACGCATGCTTCATGTATGCGCATGCATACTCATACCAAGAAACCTAGATTTAGGGTTCTTGATTTTTTATTTATTTTGCTTTGTTTTAATAATATGTTTAGGTCTTGTTGAGTCTAGTTTTCAAATGTTTTAAGTTTAGGGTCAATAGAATAACATGTTTCACATGCCTTATTTGTTGATTTGATAATTAGGGTTTATATCTTTAATGAACAATATGAACATGCATTGATGCATAGGTGTTGAGGTGTATGGTGTAGCGAGGTAAGTAAGGTAAGTCATGCATAATTATATGAACATGCATTTGATTTGGTTGGTGAGCATGATATGGTTGATGAATATGATGAATATGCTTGATTAGATGCCTTGTTGATGCTACTGCCTTGGATGTGCTTGCTGCCATTGAATATACATGTATTAGATAAATAGTATGAGTGTGGGGCATATGCCATGTTGATTGCTTAGATGTATGCCAGCGTGTACGTGAGTCTAGAATGATAAATTTTGAATATGTCTTTAATGAGATTAAGACGTAAGATACAATGAGTGGAAGTTAACCCACGAGTCGGGTGGGGTGGGGTTGGGTGCCTAACACCTCCCTATCCCCATACCTAAACTTCGGACATGTGCTTTGGTAATAGATCAATCCTTCTACAAAGATCGATACATTTATGGTTCCTAGACCTAATCTAGGTGGCAACTCCGTTTTTTCTTCGCCAAGGTCCATTCGGCTAAGGCATACTTCTTGTTATGCCCACAACACCCATTCAGAGTGTAGAAAGTGTTTTGGAGCTTGGGAAACATTGGGTATTTGCCAAAATAAGCCAGTGAGGCTTGGCGGTGCAATCGAGCGGTATTACGAGATCTGAGAAGCTAGTGAAGACAAGACTTCGAGAAGTCTATTGGTAGTTGGAGCTTGGAGGGCTTAAGTACTTTGGATAGATTAGGCTTGGAGGGTCTTTTTAGTAGCCTTGTACTCAACTTATTCATTAGTGAATCATTTTGGCTTGGAGGGCCGCAGAGAGGTTTTTACGTTGAGTTCTTTGGTTTTTCTCTTCGATATTACGTCTAGGTGTTATCTTTTGTTTGTATCTCTCTTCCTTTACTCTTTGTGCTTTACATTTATTGTTTATTGTTTTTGTTTATGCACTAGAGAGTATTTTCGGTTTATTGCATTTCATTTACTCTTATTCCACACTTAGATAGGTAGAGTAAAAGCAATTTAGCCATAAGTTTAAAATTGGGGGTCTAAACAAGAAATAGTTATTTGCACTATTTGAGCTTTCACGTGATATTAGAGTGGGTACACTTGTTTTGGTTTAGTTACCTAAGTGTGATCCTTGACCCTTTGTGTTTATTGCCATGGATAGTGCTTTGTGTGCTATTTGCATGTTTTGGATGATGATGAATGTAACATGCCACATGTTTGTGAAAATTCCTCTATGTGTGTTTATCCTCTTGCTTGTAATGACATATTACTGTTGGAATTATGTGCCCTCAACAACAATACTATGCATTTTTATTTGATAATAAAATTTTATTTTCACATTCATAACTATTATAGGTATATTTTATTGTTTAAATGTAGCATGTGATGTCACATCTGTAAGAAAAAATCATGTTAATGGTTAAGGAACCAAAGACATGGAGTAATGATTTTTCATAGATTATTAAATTATTCTAGGCTGTGGATATTAATTGAATATTACCACTGTAGCCTACACTTGTTGTGCTGCTATATGATAGGATGATTTACTCCATCGTTGAGGTAGTGACTTTAAGCAGACAAGTGGGTGTAATGTAACAAGTACATACATTGAATTGGATCCGATCAAGGACACCT
>JAOWBE010074709.1:1722-13317 GCA_028566155.1 Quercus phellos | reverse complement strand
CAACCTTGGCCTCCTGAGTTAGATATTCTGAGGTAAGGTGGAGGCTCTCCCCCATAACCTTAAAAATAAATAAATAAGGAAAGGAAATGAATTTGCACAAGTGCATTACCTGGACGAGCTTGTGGAGATGACGACCCACAAGCTCACTTGGAGACAAACCTAAGAATACCTTCATCTCCTCAACAAAAAAAGTCTCATGTGCTCTAGTCATCGTGACCCCAGCATTATCCCAGACGCTGGACGAACAAGAGTCAGCCTTTTCCTTCCCCTTATCACCAATCTGCTGCCTCTTTCATTGAGGAATGATTTCTTCAATTAAGGTAGTTGGGGAGGCCGTCCTCGTTGTCTCAACACTAGGAGTAGCAGGGGTAGCTGGAGTGACGGAGGCACTTTTGTCCGTCACCTTCACAGTTTTGGCCCCAAGGTTGGAAAAGGGCTCGTTCTTCTTGGCCCTCATTCGGGAGTACATACTTTGGTTAAATTTCGTCATCATTCCTGCCAAAGAAAAACACTTGTGAGAAAAAGTATATGTGCAAGAAAATCAATATTGAAGAGATTAACACTTACTCTTTTTCTCCTTAATCTCAAGGTTGCGCAGGACGAAGGCAGACGATTCTGGACCAAGGAAGTAAAAAGCAAGAGTTAGCGGGTCCATCAGGTTGTCGAAGTCCTCGATCATCCTCACGAACTCAATCGCCTTCTCAACACGTCCCTTGTACCTACTCTTAAGCTTGGGCCATCTCTTAACTGCACAAGACATTGGGCAAGGGAGTTAGTGATGATAAAATGATCACGATGAAAATTAAGGAGCTAGGAGAAATAATGACGCAACTAAGTTTGGGGTACCCCACCGACGGAGCAACCTTGGGAGATCACCCCAAACCCCGTTAGAGGGAGTCTCCTAGTCGTCCCCGGACACAAAAAAGAACCTTGACTTCCACTATCTGAAGGACGAGGGCAGGTCCCAGACGATCCTAGTTCTCCTC
The DNA here is from genome assembly GCA_028566155.1 of Quercus phellos. Taxonomy (NCBI): domain Eukaryota; kingdom Viridiplantae; phylum Streptophyta; class Magnoliopsida; order Fagales; family Fagaceae; genus Quercus; species Quercus phellos. The sequence continues at coordinate 12,331 of JAOWBE010074709.1, read as the reverse complement.
TCCCATGGCAACAGCTCGTAATACCTATGCTCATTAGACTCCTTTAAACGGTACAGGTAGACGAGCTCGTTCACTTTGATCATATCTCTGTCCGTAGCAGCCAGCCATATCCCCATACCGCTGACCACTATCCTCCACGAATTGGGTATAAGTTGCCCAGGAGCAATACCAAAATGGTCTAATAGCTCCATAATAAAGGGGTGGACGGGGAGTCTAAGCCTACACAGGAAGGTAGCCTTGTAGAAACATACCTTCCTAGGAAAGAGGTGGCAAGCTCGTTCCTCCTCACAGGGTAGATGAACCTTAACCTTATCCGGGAATAGAAATTTGTCCTTAAACCTAGACAGTGTCTCATCGTCCAAACCGCACACCTTCTCAAGGGCATGGAAAGCCCTAACTTCATAAGAGACAAAGACGGCGGTATCCCCTTCCACGGGTTTATCACTAGACGATAACCCGATTTCTAACTCACTTGACCTTACCTTAGACATCACTCCCTATTCACTTATTAAACTCTCAAACCGATCAATTAACTGACGAAGCAATTGAAAAAAAATCACCCAATGCAACGCTCAAGCCACTACCCTCTAATACAAAGTTCTCAAGATATGGAAAAGCACCTAAAGATCCCCCTAAACGTGCGAAAAGGAAGGAGACAAAGGGACAAAGGGCCCTAACCTTAGAAATACTAAGCATAGGACTCAAAAAAGAGAAAGAGGGGTAGTATCCCAGAAAAAGTAAAAACACAGAAAAGAAAAGGGAGAATAAAAAATATTACAAAGTTAACTACTTAAAAAAAGAAAAAGAAAAGTAGCAAGAGGAAGAGGCCATACCTCAAAAGCACCAGAGAAAGGAAGTGAAACGCAGAAGATTTACAGCAACAATGGTAGTGCAAGAATAGCAATGGAACTTCGAAAAGCACAGAGCAAAAGGGAAAGTGAAAAGTGAGGAAGAAAGAGGAGGAAGGAATTAAAAAGCTCAGCACAAAAGACCGAAAAACAATGGGAAAATCGAGAGTCACACGGAGTGGAGCATTAAAACCACCCCTTAGGTAATGCCATGTGGCCAAAACACACCCAGTGCCGCCACTGCACATTGAATATAGAAGGAAATCCTAAGAGACATGTATAAAAAATAAATAAATAAATAAATAAACCTTTCGCCTCTTGGTGATCGTCACTACATAGATGACCATAGAGCTTGGGGGCAGCTAATGAGACTGAAAAACCCTTTGTCTCAGACGAGATATTCAAATATCTCCATTAGTGAGTCCACACCACTGACGAAGGTAAGGAAGCCATTCAATGTAGCCAATAATGCCTCGGATGGTTACAGGACCAGCTGTACAGACCGTTGAAGGCCCATCAATGCCTATATTACTAAGCATAAAGCGTTACCATGAAAGGCATTAAAACCACAATAATAGCCACAATGGCTAGGAGGAGTGGAAACATATATAAACCCCTTACAACACCAACACAAGGTACATAGACACACCTAAAATCACTCATAGTTAATCTGATATTCTGTATTATTCTCTAAAGGCTTCCTTATACTGACTTTGGCATCGGAGACATTGTGGCAGGCACCACACCGATGACTACCCTGAGGGAGCCATCTTTCCATATTTGCAGGGACACCGACGAGGATTCAGCTCCATCTGGACAAAGGCTGATGATTTGCACTTCATCAGGTGTTATCAAATGTGCCTGACTAATAATAATTTCCAAAATCTGCCCGCTGGAGATATGGTTGACAAGCTACTTAAAGAATGGCAAACTTGGGAGGTACAAGGTTAGACAGATGAACATAGTTCGTATAGCTTTTATGGCTTCTTAGGAGAATATAAAGCGAGTGTCAAATGCAGCAATAGAAGGGTAAATTCAACATTTTCCCTTTGGGGATTTGATGAAACTAAAAATTATAACATTCAGTTGTAACCCATGAAACTATTTCATACCTTCATGACTTCTTATAGTTTGTTTTGTACATCTAAATTATTGTACCAAACAAGCGGTAGCTTTCATTCTTATTGTTTGTTTTACACGATATGCAAGTATGCTATAAGTTAAATTTGAAATATTTATATAAAGTTATCTTTATAGTCCATACATAATATGGAGTACTCGTTATATGTAACTAGCCTCTAAGCACGCGCTTTGTGCGTGTTTAGAGACTCTTCTATTTTTTTTTTTTTTTTTTGTAAAACTTAATAATTTGCATTTATTATAATTTGGAAATATATATTTTTTATTTTTCAGACAAACAAAAAGGATAAACTTTAGAGATAAAGAAAATTAGGATGAACTTGAGGGAAAAGAAGGTTAAATTTTAGAAGTTCTCTTAGTTTTTTTTATTTTTTAAATTGGGATGTGTTTTACTTTTATTCGAATGAAAAAGGAATAAAAAAGACTAAATTTTAGATAATAAAAAGATGAACATGAATGGAAAAAAAATCCTAACTTTTAGGAGTTCTATTTTTGAATTCAAAATGAAATTTGTTATTTGACATTTTTGACCTTATTTTTAAGAGAAATTACCATTTATTAATAAGGGCATTTTTGAACCACATAAAAGTTCAGCTCAAAGAGGGGAATCTTCTTAAATATAGTATAAATAATATCTAAAGAATTAGTTTCAATTATATTACATTACGTATTTACTATCTCGGAGAGAGACTCGGTGAAATAGACATATCTATGAAGATAAACCTACTAAACTAATTTTTTTTTTTTAATCAAACCTACTAAACTATATGACATATTAAATGGATCATTGATTGAACTTTTACTTTAATATAATATAAGGAAAGTTAATGAATGTCCTAAGGGTATTTGTTAGATTCTAAATATTTTGGTATAAATGTTGAGGTTCTAAATGTTTTATGTGTTGGCAAACCGAGGACATAAACTTGTCTAGGAATAGATTTTAGCGTCTATGAATTGTTTTAGACATTGATCAAAGTGTTACAAGTCAGAATCCAAGAACATACAGGTTGCAAAAAGTTAAAGTGAAAAGCTGGCTAGCTCGACTAATCGAGAGGAAGCTTTGATTAATCAAGATACGAATCTACAAAATTTTAATTTAGCCTAATAGCTAACTAAACATTTAGGGTTTCAGTCTAGATCTACTTGGTATATAAGGAAAACCTTAAAGTGTGTTTTTCAAGACTTGGAGAGCTACTCTTTTGAGTTCTGAGAAGTTTTGTACCTTTTATTCTTTCAAGCATCTACTAGAGATCACACTCATACCACACATACCGGTGAAATAAAGTTGCAGCCAAGCTTCAGCTATCAAGTGTACTAAAGATCAAAGGCATGAACTGGAGGTCCATGTTGGAGTAGATCCACACCAATGAAATCTGAGGGTTTCAGAGCTAGGTTTGATAATCATAGTTAACTTTATTACGAATTTATATTATTGATTGTAAACTTCTATTTGATATAGTGGATTGTTCTCTTGAGATAATTCCCCTCAGGTTTTTTTTACCTTGAAACTGGTTTGTTTTATTAGTTTTCTTAGGTCATCATATCTTGTGTTATTTTAATTTTTGTTTGCATGATATGTTTGATGAATGTTTAACCTAGATCTACGTAATTGACCTAAGTAACAACTTGACTATTAAATTAGGTTAAACAAATTGTGTTTTCAAGGGGTCTAAAAGCTAACAGTATTGATTTAGGAAATATTTTTAAAAACTTTTTATGAGAAAAGAAAAAAGTAATTGATTTTTTTTTTAATGGGTTTTTACATTTCTCATAAAAGTGGTATTAAAACTTTCCAAAAAATAGTCAATTAACAAATGACTTAAAGATATCTGTTAATGGGACCCTATATTAATAAAAAGGATACAATTAGTTTTGGGGGGAAATTACATAAAAGGCTTGAAGTTTATATTCTACTCAAATTAGGTCATGAAAAAAAAATTTATAAGGGGCCTTGGACTCCCTTGGTCTAAGACTTTGTCTAAGGATGCACGGTCCTTGTGTGTATGTTTGAAGAATTAAATAGAGAAATTAGATAGTGAACGTAGTAAGTATCCGCCTTTAAGAAATGATCAGCATCCACGCCTATTACAACCGCCACTACAAAAAAAGGGGTTTTAGGCTGCGTTTAAAAAACGCGGCTATAGACCCCAAAAACGTGGCTATAGGGTAGAGCCGTGTTTTCTATAGCCGTGCTTACAAACGCGGCCTAAACACCACAGCAATAGGCCTATAGCCGCGTTTCTGTAATCGCGGCTAAAGGTTTGACCTATAGCCGCGTTTTTGTAACCGCGGCTATAGACCAACTTTAAGCCGCATTTAAAAACACGGCTATAGGTTTTTTTTTTTTTTTTTTTTTTTAAATTTTTGGGTTTTTTTTCCCCCAAAAAATTCAAAATTCAAAAAAAATATATATATAAAATTAAACACAAACCAAAAAAATTCAAAATCAAACACAAACCCAGAAAATTCAAAATCAAATACAACATACTCACAATACAAACACATCCAGAAAATTCTAAATCAAACACAACATACTCACAATACAAACACACCTAGAAAATTCAAAATCAAACACAAACCCAGAAAATTCAAAATCAAACACAACATACTCACGATACAAACACACCAAGAAATTTCAAAATCAAACTCAACGTGCTCCAAAATATAAGAACACAATCCCATGAATCTTCTCTCATTCAACAAAACCAACCCAAATCTATCACTAATTCCATTCAAGGAAAACAATGCACAAGCTCAGAAACACAAACTTGTGAAGAAGGAAGAAAGAAAAAGGAAAAAAAAAAAAAAAAGGTTACCCAAATGTAAAGAAGGAAGAAAGAAAAAAGAAAGAAAGAAGAACCTGAAGAATGAAGAACGAAAAAAGAAAGAAAAGATGAGTATGTGGGGGTAGGTGGGAAAGGTGGCGTACGTGGGAAGCTTCATAATTTTTTTTTTTTTTTTTTGGTATTACCTATAGCCGCGTTTTTAAAAAGCAAAAACGCAGCTATAGGTTAGCTATAGCCGCATTTTTGAAAAACGCAGCTATAGGTCCCCCTTAATAAGGGTACGTGGGAAGCTTTAGAATTTTTTTGGGTGTTACCTATAGCCGTGTTTTTTAAAAACGTGGCTATATGTCACCTCTAAACAAATTTATACGCCTAGACCTATGGCCACGTTTTTCAAAAATGCAGCTATAGGTCCCCCTGAAAAGGAGGCATACATGAGGAGTTTCAGAATTTTTTTTGGGTGTTACCTATAGCCGCGTTTTTAAAAAGAGAAAACGCAGCTACATGTTAGCTATAGTTGCGTTTTTAAAAAACATGGCTATAGGTCCAGCTGTATAAATTTTTTTTAAAGGTGACCTATAGCCGCGTTTTTAAGAAACACGACTATAGCTATCCTGTCGCAGCATTTTTTGTGTTTTAAAACACGACTATAGGTCCCTCTTAAAAACAGGGAAAAAAAATTTTTGGGGTGTTACCTCTAGCCGCGTTTTTAAAAAGTAAAAACGCAGCTAAAGGTGTTTAAAAAATAACCTATAGCCGCATTTTAAAAAATACAGCTATAGCAAACCTTTAGCTGTGCTTTAAGGTTAGCTATAGTGGCGTTTTTAAAAAACGAAGCTATAGCTTAAGGCTTTAGCCGCGTTTCTTAGAAACACAGCTATAGATCAGCTATAGCCACATTTTTTGTAGTGCCTTATCCAGTCATATGTTATATCTTTTGCCCTTAAGCTTACCTTGATTAAAGCTAATTCTACACCTTGTGTCTTGACTTAACCTTTTAAACTTAAAAGATGGTAACTTTAGGTCCCACCGCAAAGCTGGCCTGTAGGGTGGAATATACCAAGGTTCTCTTCTATAATTTTATGTATGCATTGATTCTCTCACGCTTGTTAGTATACATCCTCCATACATATCATTCATGTATGAAATTATAGACTCTTTATGAGTGTACAATAAGTATGAAACAATATCTTCCAATTTTATATATTATTCCCTCTCACTCACAAATTAAGTGAAATGTTTAAAATTGACAAACTTCGAAGGGGAATCAAAATTCAAAACTTCCATTCTCAACCCCCATTCGCTTTGGTACCACAAAGATTTAGAGAAAGGAAAAACCGTGAATAGATGCAAGGTTGTCTCCACTGCTGAACTGCAGAGATGGCAGGATAAATCCATACTCTCATTAAATCTGCTAATTATCTCTTTAGATGGAAGCAAGTTAGCAGCAATTCTCCAAAGGAGCATCTTGAAATGTTCATGAATTTTTGTCTTCCAAATCTGACCCCTAACAGCATTAATATTGGAGGGAGGAGATTCCACTCTCGAGAGCCAATACGCAAATTTAACAGAGAATAACCCGGAGTTTGAAGCTATCCAAGCCAAGCAATCTTCCTTTTGAAAAACAGGGATGGGAATGCTTAGAATTAGCCCCAGCCTTGGGGAATAAGGTCTGCCAACCTTGATCACACAAACATTGATCCAATCTTTCTCTTATGCTAGCCAGACCTTCTCTTCTATTTGACCATGTGAAGGAAGGACCAATGAATCCTAAATCAATAGCACTCGTATTCATCATAAAATCTCTAAGGCAATTAGCTAAGCTTTTTGCTACTATTCTTCCACCACATTTTTCCTTAGCCCGTTTTATGCAATTAAAATCCCCAATCACAATCTAGGGGCCTGAAAAGGTAGCCACCATGTTTTGAAGCAAAACCCAAAAATTCCTCTTTTTAGACTGCTGATACGGACCATAGATGGCAAAAAGAAGCCAAAGGGCTTCAAGGGGGTCTGAATACACCAAAGCAACTATCATATTTTTATCAGAGAAAACCACTTCTAAATCTACACCCATTCTCAAAAAAAGAGCAAGACCACTAGAAATCCCAACTGAATCAACACACCAAGAATCTACAAACTTTAATCTATCACAAATGTTTCTTATCTTTAGAGTTTTAATTTTTGTTTCTGATAAAAAGATAATATTTGGATTGGCATCACGAATCAGGTACTTAAGAGCTCTCACTGTCGAGGCTCTGCCAACACCTCGACAGTTCCACGCTATGGTCCTCATGGCGAGGTGGGGGGCATGATAAGGCCCGCCTCCTCGGCTGTCGTGGATGTGTTTGTTGAAGGAGTACCTGTAGAAGAGGGTGCGGTGCTATAATCATCCTTACTATTTTTGTCTTTTTGCTCTAGCAAGAGTTTTAAGAGTTTTTTTTTTGGTGAGAGCTGGAGTGTTTCGGTGAGGAATGGGGGATTGTGTAAATGGGAATAGACGGTGTGTAAATTGGGGTGATTTTCGTATTTTTGGGTGAGGCACATGGGTTTTCTGGCTGGCTTAAAGGAGTGAATTTCCTTTTGTACCCTATTATTGGGCCCGGAGGTGGTTTATCTGTGTTTGAGAATTGGGAAATGAGTCTATCTTTGTTATTGGGTTTAGATGGGGGTGAATCAAAGTGAGAGTGTTTAGGGGAGCCCACTATCTTGTGGTCTATGTTCCAACAAGGAAGTTGGATGGTAGTTAGAATTGAACTAGGATTAAGACTTACCAGTGACTTAGACAAATCTGCTGTTGCTTTTTCCATGTCTGTCCCATCAGTCTGAAGTGTGGTCACCATCTCACACTGCTCAATGGTCTCCACCGGCTCATCTCTAGTGCCACTTGCTTCTCTAGCAATCATGGCATCCCACGAATCCATAGCATTTTGAATCCAGTTGGATCGGTTGTTTGGAATTGAGGATTGTGAAGCTGAAGTTGTGGCTTCCATCTCTAATCGATTTGGGTTGAGCAAATTCTCCAAATTAATCCTCGGTTGAAACTCGTCATTGTCTGGTCTCAACCATTTCCCATAGAAGCCAAAGTTAACTCCTTTATCAGGACAATCACGCTAATCATGGCCAAGCCTTCCACATCCATAACAGAAATTTCCCAACTTTTCAAACTTGAATGGGATCCACAAGTCAGGAAGTTGGTCTCTTTCCAAAGGAAAACCTGGAACCAAAGGGCAACTCACATCTATTTCAACTCTAACTTTAACATTTCTACTCCATACCTCTGACGCAGGGCCAACCAGATCTGTATCCAGTGCTCTGCCTGCCATGCTTCCAATTTTAAGCACATTTTCCTTCTCCTGTTGAGAGGAAGCCCATGGATTTGGATCCAGAACTCCGTGAAAGAAAAGTCTACTTCTAAGACACTAATATCTGGACTGAAGCGTTTAAGCACTAAGTGTTCTCCTTTGACTGTCCAGGGTCTTCTGTCCCATGCCCGTCTCACATCAGCTTCATGTTTAAAGGAGAACATAAATATATTCTTATCTACTGCAGACACCTCCACATCATTTATGACATTCCAGGCTTTAATCAATATTTCCTTGACTAGTGACTTTGAAAAAGATTTGCTGGAAAGGATCTTACCAATTAGAAGTTTTTTTGAGTCTTCATTAGAAGTAGGGACGACCTCAAGGTTGATTTTTCTTTTCAGCCAGCTGAGTTTGTTCGCATGTGAAGTTGCTGTGTCAACTGAATCTTCTGCCATGACAGAAGGTATAAGAAAAAAGAACAAGGGAGAAAAAGGTTTATAGCTAGTACATTCTTGGCTTGTAGTTTAAAGGAGAAGATAGAGGTAGATAAGGATTAGGGACAAGGCTTCACTCGGAAGAAGGTACAAACTCACAAGGAGAAAAACAGAAACTTCACAAGGAAGAGAAACAAAGGCACTGAGCCAAAAAACGTAGGTAAAAGATTAGGAAGTTTCTACGAAAAGCAAAACCGCTGCCTATTAATTAATTAAGGTGATAACTAGCACGTTGAAATGGACCGGATTTATCACCCACTTAAGAGCATCCATTTTATTAGTGCTAAATAGCTATATTGCTATTTTTAGCACCATTAAATATCAAAATATATTTTATAATCATCCATTTTGGTGGAGCTATTTTTTTACCTATTTGGCACCACAAAATATTACTTTATTTATTTCACTTTATAAAATATCCAGCATCAGTAGATCAATTTTAGCATTCAATATAGTAAAATAATATAAATATCACTATAAAAAAAAAATATATATATATATATATATACACACTACAATAGCAGTGTGAACACACAAATAAAAAAACAAGATACTGCGAGATTGTTCAAGTTAAGATTCAAGAACAATCAAGTTGTAGAAAAAAGCAAGATACTGCCAGTTGTTGCGCTTTTCAACGGTCAGCTTTTCTCTCCCTTTCTTTTTTCATTTTTTGGTAAAAATCTCTCTCGCTCTCCCTCTTTTGCTTTCTTGTTCTATGCAGATCTTCTATATATATTGTCATTATATGCCTTATATTAAACAAAAACATATAAAGCGATGTCTATATCAGTTCTTGAGTTTTGTACATCACAGGACTATGTTGGGTTTTGTGCGTTAGTTCGGTTGTTGTGTCTATCTTTGATTTTGATTTTGATTTTTTTTTTTGAGATGTTGTGGGTTCATATTCTTGTTTGGTTGCTTTGTGGAATTGCTTGATTAGTATGTGTTTTGAAATGTTTGATTTTGCCCACCAATTGTTTGATGAAAAACCCATGCGAAGTTGAAAGAAGGTGCTTCCACTTTATCCATCCACCTTATCGTCTCTCCTCTCTGTCTCTCTCTGTCTCTCTCTCTCATTTTCTTGGAGCCCTAGATTTTCTCTTCTCTAACAGTCTTTCTCCTCTGATATTTTCTCTAAACACCAAAAAAAAAAAAAAAAAAAAAAAAAATGGTGAGTGCTTCGTCTACTTCTGACTCTCATGCTCTCTTTCTCTGTTAATTTTTATTTTTCTTTTGGATCTGTAAATTTATAAAGTTATACACTGATTTGTGTGGAATCTTTATGGATTTTTTTTTCAAATTTAACTAGGGTTTTTGCTAGGTTACTGATTTGTTTGATTCTGATTTTATTGTTTTTCTTATTTGAGTTTTTTGCGTTAAACCGTTTGGTCATTTCAGCTGATCTGTTCAGTTACTTATGCTTTGAGGTCCGCTTGATCTGTATGTATATGTGTTTTCTGTTTGGGTGCATGTATACAATACGTGTTTCATATTGTTTAATAGCTAATTTTAATGGTGGTTGTGTATTCTGCTATGTAGCACGGGTGCATTTCGGGATTCGGGTGCGGGTGCGGGACTCGGCAATTTTTGAAAAAGGTGGGTGCGGGTGTGGCGGGACTCAGCGATTAAAAAATTATTAAAAATATTTTTATTTATATTTTCTATATATTTTTACTATTAAAATATTCTTAAAAAACACATACTATGCCTTGATTCACCAAAAAAGAAAGAAGAATGCAAGTTTTGGTTTTTACGGCCATATATAAGGCCGATTTCGGCCATTTCCAGTGTGTTTCGGCCGTTTTCTGGCCTGTTTCGGCCGTATCGGCCGCCGGCCGATACGACCTGATATGGCCGAACGGCTCGATTTTGGCCTAATTAGCTCGGTTCGGCGCGAATCGAAGCCGATTCGGCACGAATCGAGCCGCATCGGCGCGAATCGAGCCAAGTCGGCGCGAATCCGAGAAAAAAAAAAAAAAAAAAACGCAGTCGCGGTCCGATGTGCGGGCAACCGCGTCAGACGCGGGTGTGGCACC
>JAOWBE010074389.1:0-22088 GCA_028566155.1 Quercus phellos | reverse complement strand
GAAATAAACTCCCTTATATATACATTGTCTTTTTTGGTAATTTACCCCTCAAACTGTCATTTTTATAAGTACTAGCCAAACATTCAGTTTTTTTAAAAAACACTTTTTAACAGCTTTTACCAAATACTCAGTTTTTTGAAAAAACACTTTTTCATTATACACTTTTTGAAAACTCAAATTTTTCAAAAAGCCTAACTTCAAAACGCTGAACCAAACTCACCCTTAATCTTTCTTCTCTTTGTGTAAAGTGTAATTGTCATCAAATTCCTTTTAACTAAAAATAAAATAAAATTCTTATCAAATTTCCACTAAAGTACTTCTCCTGGAAGAAATAAAAGTTTTCAAAAAATCAAAATAAAGTGTACACAAAACTATATACTGGTTACCAAGAACTTTCTCTTTTTTTTTTATTTTCTAAGAGTCTGTTTGGAAATAGTTTATTGAGTTGAAATTGAAAACTTTTTGTTGAAAGTATCGTAGATAAACCTAAAAAGTAGCTAAAATAGTATAATGGAACTCATGAATAGTACCAAAAAGTGTAATGAGACTCGTGAATAGTAGCAAAAATAAGCTGAATAGTAAAAAAAACTGGTTTTTTAAGCCAATGCCAAATATAACCTTAGTGTGCGTTTGACATTGATTATTTTTGCCAATTATTTTACTATTCAACTTATTTTTGCTACTATTTATGGGTTCCACTGCATTTTTGTTACTATTCACGTGTTCCACTATATTATTTCAGCTCATTTTTACTTTTATGTACACTACTTTCAGCAAAAAGTTTTCAGTTTCAGCTAAATAATCAAAATCAAGAGTAAGGCATTCAAGAATAACCATTTGGACAAGTTAGATTAAGACTTTTGTGGTTTAATTAGTTGATATTTCATGTTGTTTTTAATGATAATATCAATGATTCAAATCTTCCCTTTCATTGTAACTATCAAATTATCAAAAATAAATAAATAAATAACTAACCAGTCGGGATAATAAGGATAAAAGAAAAGGTTGAAATCATTTTTTAGAGCATTGCCTAAGAACAAAAACAAATACTATAAAATAAAAAGTTGTTCTATATATTAGAACTGTATCAATAAGTGTTGTTTCAAGAGGTTTTAGAACTTCACAACAACCAACTTTTGCAATTTTCAAAATTCGTAAGTTATTACTTTTCTTTGCACATCCATGTCTTCTACTTCCCTCTTTGAAATAAAATATCCACAACAAGGTTTTTTTTCTTCTTCTCTAATTTATTTTCCTTCTAATTTTTTACTTCAGTTTTAAATTTTAATGGAATGCATACCACTTAATGGTTCAAGATTAATCAAGATATGCTACAATTTATTCCTTTGAAACAGATGATGGCCACTAAGGATTAATGGAGTAGCGGTACTAGTTAGAAGTATGTGGTCAAATAATTAAATATATCATATTCTAACAACTTAAACTTTTGAAAAAAAATCAACAATTTAACATAATATCAGAGTAAAATGTCTTAAGAAATGACCATTAGCATACCCTGTTTTAGCCAAAAGAATAAAAGTCTTCATGTGCCTCTTTTTATTTATATTATTATTTTTTCAACAATTTGATAACTTTCGGTCTTCCTAAGCTCAATCCATGTCTTCTCTACTCTAACTTAAGCTTATGTAATTTAACAACACTAATTAAGTTGGAATCACAATAGTCTATTTGCTGGACACACTTAAGTTGACATATTAAGTTTAAAAAACAAAAGGGGGTATGGAGATTGATCCCCTCATGCTTGATCTAGTTCCTACAATTAAAGAGATATGGTAGTTAGTTTGAATTGGTAAAAACATTCTATAATTGATGTCAAAGCTTCTTTCTATGAATGTTCTTTTCTCTCTGTTGATGGCCATTTTGGAAGCCCAAGTGGGAAGGAGAAGCCCAGCAACACGAACAGAAAAGAGTTGGCAAATAGATAGAAAACCCATTAAGCTCAAGCGGCAGGAATAATGGATCATAGGCCCATGAGATAAACAAATGAGCCTTAAGGAGGTAAATGGGCTTAAATGAGCTCGGAAAGAGAGAAAAAGCAAACCATGGGCAGTATATGATGTGGAAAAGTGAGATTGGGCTATGGCAGACCCAAAGTAATGAAAGCAAAGAAAGTAAGGGGTTGATGGCAAACCCATGAACTCCAAGGATGAGGGATAATGTAATTGGGCCAGGGAAGCCCAAAGAATTTAGTAAATGCCCATGGGAATCCAAAGTTAAGAAAAGGGCCGAGGAAGCCCAAGGAAAGCAAATAGGCCCGGGACGCCTAAGGGAAAACAAATGGGACACAGGAGCCCGCCAATGATGTAATAAAAAAACCAATGGCCGTACTGGGCCATTAGAAGAAGAATAAACGGCAAGCCCAAAGAGGCCTAGCAGGATTGAGGCAAACAACTTCGCAGCAAGAATGATAGAATGGTATGGCAGGATATGGTAACAGGAAAAAGGGTGGGCTGAAGAAAAGCAAAGCCCACCGTTAAGCAAGGTCCAATCCCTAAGTAGGGCAAGCCATAAGGGAAAGGAGAACCAGAAAATAGTTAAAAACGGACAGTAGACTGTGTAGGCCAACCACGGCAAACGCATAAGCAGCATGCAGATTTTGGACATACATGGAAGAAAGGCACGCGCAAGACTTAGACCTCACTAGCATGTACCCAGCTAATACAGGACACGGTGAGATCATGGGTTAAAGGTAAGAGGGCATGGTTTGGCGGTGGGGAGAGGGGAAAGACCTATTTTGGGGTTCTTGCTCGGGCTCTTTTGGGGGAAGTTTCCTACTGGGATGACATTCCACCCAAAAGAAGCAAAGCTGAGTTGGAACCACTAGGTGCATGCCATGAGGAATAGGGAGAGAGAAGGCATCTAGACCATAGTAGGAAAGGGTGCCGCGGTAGACAAACAAACAAAATAGCTTTCTTTTGTCTAGCGATGGGAAGTGGCACACAGGCGGACTAGTGGCGATCGGCAAGTACACCAAGACTAGACAAAGATTGTTGAGGGCCAAAATAGTAAAATCAGGTCATGGCAAGCACTATAAAGGGGCCCTTGCCATGTACAGGAAGGGGGACGATACAAGCATTACGGTATTAGGAATTTGAAAAACAGGAAATAGAAAACAAGTATTAAGAAAAAGAAGCAATAAGAAAAAAAGATAAGAAAAGAGAATTTTAGAATAGAAGAAAAGAAAAAGATAGAGAGTTAGAGCAGCAGGCATGCACCAATAAGTTGATTCTCTCTCTTCCTCTCAAAATTCCGCTCTCTGCTAGAAACAAAGGGTTCTCTTGTGCACTAACCATTCAGGTCCGTTTCCCTCAAAGTAATTAATTTCCACGGCAAGATCTCCCTGGGAGATTATTCACTTTGAGAAGAGGCGTTCTTCCCTCTCTGGTTTTGGTCCTGCGAATCAGATTTAATCTGATTTCTTTCTTTTTTCAATCAACCCATATATTACCCACTTGTTTCCCTTATTTTTCTTATAAAAATAATTGTTTTTAAACTGTGATTATCTTTTCCTAAGTAAGGATTATCTATTTACCTTAATAAAGATGTCAAAGTACTTCGTTTTATTTTATTATTATCATATCTACCTGCCACAACTCATCTGAAATAGTTTTGCCCACTGTAAGCGTGCTCCTGGCAGACGAGGCATAGTTTGCGCACAAGCCAGACTAAATTGAGTTGCAGTTAGACTGGTCTCAACTCACTTACTCAGAATATTTGGGCCCAGTACCGCAAGAGGCAGCCTAGCTTGATTCAACCAAAAAAGGCCCACCACACTCTCACCTCTCATTTTCAGGGAAGCAAATGCTTTAGCTAAATTTGCTGCCTCTCTTGGATACTTTGTCTGTTGTAATAAGAACCTGCTGCCTAATTATATTCAGGATGTGTGGAGGAAGTATGTAGTCTTTGTTTGTGCTTAAAAAAATTGGTACTTTTAAAAATATAAAATAAAAAATATCAACAGTTTTTTCAAGAAGATATTAGGAAGAGATGAATGACCACTTGCAAATCCTAATTTTGCCAAAAGACTAAAAGTCTTCGTGGTCTCTTTTATTTAATAATAATATTATTTTTTTAATCAATTTGATAGCTTTTGGTTTTATTTAGTATTATTATTATTTTTTTAAAAATTTGATAACTTTCGGTCTTCTTTTTGATTGGGAGATTCCTAGAAGGAGAGGCAACGTGGGTGAAAATTGATTTCTTTTTTATTTTTCTTTTTATAAATCAATAATAATTTAAAGATTTTAATCCTCAATATTTTAATTAAAAATATAAAAAAATGTCAATCAATTAACTTCGGAGTTAAAAGAGTTTATTGCGAGATATAAGTAGATATATATAGTCCTTGTTTTAGGTTAGGTTCATACCCTTTTGCAAATGGGACATTATTGCTGCGTGGGTGACTTTGGTTGTACATGCTAGGATTATTTTTTAAGCTTAGATGAATTGACACGCTTAAAGATGATGAACAATATATTTTATAAACTAGTAATGGCAATTGGAGGTCTGTCCAATGCAACTAGGACACCTCGAGGTGATAGTTATTGTATATTAAAAAAACAGATATATAACTACTTGCTTACATTATTGAATCTAATTTATTTTATAAACTGACTGAAAATGATCTGCAAAGAAAGCGAATAACAAAAATGAAAGTATATATAATTGCAAGTGGATGCTCATTCCAACCATTTCATGACGACTCAAACTAATCCATTCTTCACTGACAAAGAATGATTAACAATTTAACATAATTTGTACGTATTAAGTATAAACTAGTGAGGGAGGTTGGAGGTGTGACCAATCATAATTAACGATAGGTTGGGTTTGGTTGACTTGCAGGTCACACAGATGGATTTTATTTTTGGGGTGTGTTTTCCCCTGTTTTGGGCTTTTTGACTCCTCTAGTATTTTTCATTTTTTACCACCAAGAACAGAGAAAAAGTTACAAAACATGTTCATAAATCATAATGGTTTACAATAGTTCTTGGTGCGTGTTTAGCTCATTGCAAAACCAAACTTGACAGTTAACATCCTATGAGACAAGCAAAAACGAACCCCTCTTCTCTCTTGTAGAGGTAGTCTAGGTCTGCTATTATTAATGCTGAGCAAGTCTATGGGGTTGTTACTTGTTAGTAGTCTTGTCTCTAATGGCTTTGGCCTGCTTCTTGTTGCTCAGAATTACTGCTCTGTCAGATCCCTGTCAATTAACAAGGCTAGGCAAGTTTGGTTAACTTATACAGGTGAAAAATATAAGGTATTGTTGCAACACAAGAGACACCTTTAGCAAAGTAGAAAATCATGAGATTTTAAACGGATCTAGAACGTTGCCTTGCACGTAAAGCAGATAAATAGTGGGCTGAAGTAGACCTAATTGGACCGAATGGGAACGAAGTAGACTTAATTGGACCAAATAGGAATTGTTTAATTTTTAGGGGAGAATAAATTATGTTTAACAAATTATACATTATATTAAAATTATAAAATAATTATTTATTTTTAGACATCGCATAAGTCTGCAACTAATAAAAATATAAAAGATTTGCTCTAAAATTTGGAAAATCAACAAACAATTCAATGAGAAGGATTGGAATGAATGAAAACTAAAGTAATTATTATGTATTGCTTCTAGCTAATTCACCCACTGTTTATACAAAATTAACTAGAGGATGAATTATTCATAAAGTTTGCATATTCTACTAAGCATTTATGTGTGATACATCACAAAGACATATCGATTCTAAATAGACATAAAGAAAGCAATACGAAAAGAACTTTATAGTTATGCCTATAGTGGGCATTTTTTGGTTGAATCGAGCTGGACTGCCTCCTGTGGTATTGGGCCCAAATATTCTGAATAAGGGAGTTAAGACTAGTCCAACTGCAACTCAATTTGATCCGGCTTGTGCGTAAACTATGCCTCGTCTGCCAACAGCACGCTTACGGTAGGTAGAACTGCTTCAGATGAGTTGTGGCAGGCAGATATGATAATAATAAAATAAAATAAAGTACTTTGGTATCTTTATTAAGGTAAGCAAATAATCCCTACTTAGGGAAAGATAATCACAGATTAACAACAATTATTTTTATAAGAAATATAAGGGAAACAAGTGAGTAATATATGGGTTGACTGAAAGAGGGAAAGAAATCAGATTAAATCTAATCCGTAGGATCAAAGCTAGAGTAGAAATTAATCACTTTGAGGGAAACGGACCTGAATTGTTGGTGCATAGGAGAACTCTTTATTTCTGGTAGAGAACAGGACTTTAAGAGGGAGAGAGGGAATCAACCTATTGGTGCATGCCTGTTGCTCTCACTCTTTATCTTTTTTCTTTTCTTCTCTTCTAAAATTCCCCTTTCGTATCTTTTTTCTCACTGTTTCTTTTTCTTAATACTTGTTTTCTATTTCCTAGTTTTGAAATTCTTAATCCCCTGATACTTCTCCCCCCCTCCTTTGTACACGGCAAAGGACTCCCTTTGTAATGCCTGCCGTGACCGAATTTTGCTATTTTGGCCCTCAACAACCTTTGTCTGGTCTGGGTGTACTTGCCGACCACCACTGGTCCGTCTGTGTGCCACTCCCCATCGCCAGACAAAGGAAAACTATTTTGTCTGTTTGTCTGTCGTGGCACCCTTTCTTGCTATAGTCTAGGTGCCTTCTCTCTCCCTATCCCTCATGGCATGCACCTAGTGGTTCCAATTCAATTTTGCTTCTTTTGGGTGGTATGTCGTCTCAGCAGGACACTTCTCCCAAAAGAGCTCGAGCAAGAACCTCAAAATAGGTCTTTTCCCTCTCCCCACCGCCAAACCATGCCATCTTATCTTTGACCCATGACCTCACCGTGTCCTGTATTGGCTAGGTATAGGCTGGTGAGGTCTGGGCCTTGCGAGTGCCATTCTTCCATGTATGTCTAAAATCTGTCTGTTGCTCATGTGTTTGTCGTGGTTGGCCTGCATAGTTTGCTGTTCTTTTTTGACTATTTTCTGATTTCCCTTTCCTTTATGGCTTGCCCTACTTAGGGACTGGGTCTTGCTTGACGGTGGGCTTTGCTTTTCTTTAGCCCACCCTTTTTCTTGTTACCCCCTCCTGCCATACTACTATATCATTCCTGCTGTAAAGTTGTTTGCCTCAATCCTGTTGAGCCTCTTTGGGCCTGCCATTTATTCTTCTCCTAATGGCCCAGTACGGCCATTGGTTCTTTTATTACATCACTGGCGGGCTCCTGTGTCCCATTTGTTTTCCCTTGGGCATCCCGAGCCCATTTGTTTTCCTTGGGCTTCCTTGGCCTTTTTCTTAACTTTGCATTCCCATGAGCTTTTACTAAATTCTTTGTGCTTCTCTGGCCCAATTACATTATCCCTCATCCTTTGGGCTCATGGGCTCGCCATCAATCCCTTACTTTCTTTGCTTTCATTACTTTAGGCCCACCGTGGCCCATTCTCACTTTTACACATCATATACTGCCCATGGTTTGCTTTTTCTCTCTTTCTAGGCTCCTTTAAGCCCATCTACCTCCTCAATGCCCATTTATTTATCTCATGGGCCTGTGATTCATTATTCCTGCCGCTTGAGCTTAATGGGTTTTCTATCTATTTTCCAAACTCTTTTCTGTCCGTGTTACTGGGCTTCTTCTTCCCACTTAGGCTTCAAAAATGGCCTTCAACATTTAGCCCCCTGAACATATGAAGTGTTCCTACGGTTCATATGTGAATGAAAGACTTTTTACCCTTTTTGTCTTTCCATTTTCTTTTCCTTTGCGGGCTTTTTGAGTGGACCCTACCTTGCATATACATATATATTCATATATATATATATATATATATATTTCTATCGCGGATAGTGTTTTCCTTTCAAATTTCCTAGCTTAGCAGTTATTTTGAAACACAGCCACCGCTTCATTAATTTCATCCCTTTTCTGATGGCTGACCCATCACTTCCTTTCGTACCGGCATTAATGACCTGGGTATTTAAGAGGGAGTCCCTTTGTAATCCAAACACAAACTCCTTCTTCCTTCCCAAAACTCTTTTTCTGTTTTTCCTTTCTTCTTCATTTCCTCTTCCTCAAACACCCCCATCCGTTTTCTTCGATCAAATTCCTACACAATGACGCCGACGAAAAGCTAGGGCTCCTCCCACCGTAAAGGAAAAGAGGTTATCTTCGCTCCTCTTGCCACGCGTGACATAGGCGAGGAGGCCGTGTATTCTGAGTCGGACCATTCCGACGAGGAAGAAGCGTAGCATAACCTAGACAGTGAATATGCTCCACTTATTGATCCCTGGTATGACATTCATCCCCATTTCCCAAAGATTCCCGGCGATTACGCGCCGTCGCCGCAGGGCCGTGTGTGGCTCGCTCTTTACCGGCGAAATACGGACATTTCTTGGGCCCCATTGGCCTCCTTGATCCCTGATCTTGTCATTCACCAGGGCACTTCGCTCCCCGTGCCTATTCATTTCGAGTTTGGATCGAGTACCGCCTTGGGTTAGAGAGATTGGGTGGACAACAAGCTTTCCAACACTGGCTTCATGGGGTTGTTACAGTGGGCCGGTGTTTTGAAGGCCATCGTTTCATCCCGCTATTTATCTAACTTTCGAGACCTTTTCAACCTCCGTCACTTGGTCCGTCGGTGGTGTACCACCATCCATACCTTCTTCTTCTCCTGCAGCAAGGTCACCATGACCTTAGAAGATGTAGCCAACCAATTACTCTGGCCCATCCTTGGCAACGTTGATCCTGCCACCTTAGAGCTTTCTTCGAAAGAGGAGGCCGTGGAGGCTGAATTGAAGAAAAGGATGAGCGGGAATGCCAAGTTGTTTTCTTGGGTTAGTTCTTCTTCTAAATTCTCTGTATCTGCCCACCGTGCGGCCTTTGTTGTGTTTTGGCTTTGTAAGTTTGTTTTCGGGTGCCACCTCCATTACGCCGTGAAGCCTTTATATTTCCGTTTAGCCATCAAGATTGCTGCTGGGGTTAGTTTGCCGTTGGCTCCTATGTTCTTGGGGCATTTGTATGTTCAATTAGACATCCTACGGAGTGATAAGAGCTAGGCAGACTCCTGTCACATAGTCACATCCTCTGTTCATAGCACTATCTTGCAACACCTGCTGTACGAGCGTTGTGCTAAACATTTTTTGAAGTGTAGGCCCTTTAGCTTTGCTAAAGATAAGTATTAGTCGTGTCCGCAGGCCATTATTGATTTTTGTGGCAGATTTGAGTCAGACTTTCCATTGGCCTTTTGCTAGGTTGGCTTAAAGCCAATTGGACTATCTACTGTTGAATCCTTTGATCAAGGTGTTGGATTTTCTTGGAGAGCTTACAGAAATTTGGGTACCGGTTATACATGTGTAGATTCTGCTATGGGTTTGTTCGTTGACAACGCTGGGACTACCACTCCCTTGACCAGTTTTGATGAGGCCAGGATTACTTACTTGGTGGCCACTAATGCTGGGTGGCTGCCTTATTTGGCCGATGAAGGAATGATGTTTGTTCATTATCCTGCCAACCAGGTGAGGAGGCAGTTCAGACTAGACCGGGACATTCCTGATGCCATTTCTTTTCTTATGGAGTCCCCCACTTCTGTCCGACCCTTTCTGCGGTCCACTGCCTTTGAATTTTGGAGTCAGCATTTTACTGCAGTTACCGTTCCAAGCTCATTGAGGGAAGGTCTTTGTACCCCTACCAGGCATCGATATTGGCAAGCCGTGATGACTTCATTTGAGAAAGAGTTGATGGGTAGTCATGGCTTCTCCCTCGTTCCTCCTGATGGGCTTAGCTTAATTATCTTGGCTAATCCTCGGTTGCTTTTGCCTTGCAAGTCCGTGTTAGCATATGCTAGGAAGCAAAGTTGGTCTGTTATCTTTGAGTGGGATGAGGAGAAAAGAGGGTGGTGTTGGCACATTGGTGATTATCCTCTAGGATGGGAAAAGAAAGTTAAAGTGACGAATACTTCTGTATCGATTAAGAAAGGTCTTGCCAAGCTTAAGCCTGCAAGCAAGTCCAAACCTGCTACTCCGCGGCCATCTATAAATGCTCCCCCTTCCAGCAGGACACGAGGCAGTAAGAGAAAGAGAACCCCTCATCCTGCGTTTGCTATTGAGCGAAGAGTAAGTTACCTCTAATTTTGCTTCTTCTTTTTTTTTCTTTTTTTTTTTTCTTTTTTTTATGTACTTTTGACTTTCCTGTGGCTAATCTTGACATATGTGTTGACTTTTCTCTTTAACATTATCTCTTGTTCTCATTTTCTTTTGCAGTTCAAGCATAAGGAGGATGCATCAGTCACCTGCCTCATTTTGCTTAATGAACCTAAGTTTGAGGTACATCTCTTTTCTTTTCTTCTCCCTCCTCTTTTTTCTTTGCACGTGCTTCATCTTTTGCATGCTTTTGTTTGACTCATCCGCTTAAAAGTTCTCTTGATTTTCATATCCTTTTCTTTTCGTTTTCTAGGATGAGCCCGAGCCTCTTTCTGTATACCACCCCACGGCTGAGGAGCTTTCTGCCTCCATAGGTGCACCCATGGGAGGCTTCTTTAATGAAGCTGATGTAGTATTTGCAACACCTGCCTCTTCTGCTGCTGCACCCAAAGTTCCTACTGAGGCTACTACCCTTCCCACTAAGCCGGTACCCATAGACGAGGGTACTCATACTGGAAAGGTTAGTGAGGCCACTCCTGTTCCTGCCGACACACTTACTCCCCGAAAGGTGGCCATTCCTCCTACTACTATTCAGACCGAGGCTGCTTCTCTTGTCACACCCTTCGTCATCTCTACCAGTGACCCCTTTGCAGTTCTATCTCAGGCTGTGAAGGACAGTTCTTCACTAGTTGTTACCCCTTCTTCCATTCTCAGTTCTCACACGTGGTCCTAATGTGGACTTGTCTTCTGAGGGGTCTGAAGACGTCCTTGAGGACCTGGATGATGAACCTATCTCAAAGAAGAGGATTTCTAATTTTGACGAAGAGGAGAATATTCCCCTCGAGGCCGAATTCATAGGTATGTGCCTTTCTCCCTTCCTTCTTTTTTTTTTTTTTTGGCGAAGTTCATTCTTCCCCCTTTTTTTGTCATCTTCTTCCTTATACGTATGTACTTGCGTCTCCCCTTTTGGCTGCAATCTCCCTTTATTTGTATGCCTATTTCCCTGTTTTTGCAGAGACTTTTGAGGGGCCAGGGGTCGTAGCAGACGTTGGTATGCCTTTAGCCGCTACTCCTGCCACACCTATAGCACCCGTTTCTGCTATTCCCACAGCGCCCGTTTCTGCCGTCCCTTCTGTACGTGTTTCTGCCGTACCTATAGCTCCCATTCCCACAAGTCCTGGTGAGTTTCTCATCTCCTCCCTTATTTCTTTCTCTCAAGTTTATTGCTCTTAGCTCACGATTTCTCATGTTACGTTTCATGCTCCCTGTTAGGTCCGTTGCTTACTGTCACTTCTCAATTTAAGGTGGGCAGTAGTTCCACCGTGGTTCCAAACCCCGTGGGTGAGGCAGCAGCTTTTTTTGCACGTTTTGATCAACATGAGATTAACGACCTCGATCCTGCAGACTTCTGGGGTTCCGACCCTCCTTATGTGGACTTTCACGGTTTCAAGGTTCCCTAGGATTGCGCTTCTCACCTAGAGGTAGTTTTCAGTAGCCGGGAGGACTTTATGCAAGGATTTCGCCTTGGTCATTCTGCCAGGGAGCATTTCTTGAAGCTGCTGGGAAGCATAATGAATGATATTGAATATAACTTCGTTGATACTGTCTCCTCCAAGAGTATTCAGTAGTGGAGGGCTATGGTTCAGGAGCTGATCAGTGTGGGTTTTGCTGTGGAGTTCGTCCTAGACCATCTCCGTGAGATTGCCCAAGCCTTTTTCATGAAAAAAGTTCAGCCTGCTATAGATGCTATTGACACACGGATTGAGACTTTGAAGAAGGAGGTGGCAGACTTGAAGGGTCATCGTAAGCGTCTTCTTGCTAGCATTGGTGGGTTCAGCCGTTTTGGAGACCAACCTCTTATCTCTGGGCTTCATTGATTTTCCTTTTTTTTTTCGTCTTTTACTACCCCACCTAGTACACTTCATCTTCATTTTTTTTTTTTTTTTTAACAACACCTTATTTGGCTAATTTGACATAGTTGCCACAGTTTGGGTTTGTAACTTTTAAGATGCTACACTCGGTTGCTATTTATGCTATTACTTATGCCATGGAATGCTTTTTTATAAGACTTCATGTCTTACTCATAAAAGCATGTTACAAAACTTGTCTTATAACCTAGTCACTTGGAAGGAAAAAAAGAACAAAAGGAAAACCTTGAACTCGTTGAATGAAAGGGACAACTACATAACCTTAACTTAGGCATAATAACGCTTCAGCCATTTCCCATTTATGGGATCCATTAGGTCCTTGCCATCCATCTGAGCTAGACAATAATACCCACTTAGGTATGCCTCTCTTACTACGAGGGGTCCCTCCCATTTTGGTGCAAACTTAAATGGTCCTACCATATCTCGCTTGACATAATCTGCCACTCTTAGCACAAGTTATCCTTCCGTGAACACCCTCTCTTTAGTCATCCTGTCATAGGCTTCTGTCATCCTTTGTCTGTATCTGCGGCTACGCTCTTGGGTTTCCTCCCTTCTCTCATCAAGTCCTTCTAAATATTCACACCTTTCTGCCATAAAGGCTTCTTCCTCTTTTTCCTTCCCCTGTATTTGCATAACCCTTAAAGATGGAGTCATCACTTTTGTTAGGCTTACTGCTTCTGTCCCATATACCAGGGAAAAGGGTGAAAATCTTGTATCAGACTTTAGTGATATTTTGTAAGCCTAAAAGGTGTCTGGCAGATGTGTTGCCCATCCACCTGTGTACTCTTGGCTCATTTTACTGATGATCTTTATGAGAACCTTGTTTGTTGCCTCTGCTTGCCAATTTCCTTGAGGGTAATAGGGTGATGAACGATGGTGCTTGACTTGGTAGAATTCCAGCATCTTCCTTACATCGTTGTTAACAAAGGGTGTACCATTGTCACTGATAATCTTACGGGGTACTCCAAACCTCACAATTATGTTTTCCTTGATGAAGTTTGTCACTGCTCCTCTTATGGCTTTCCAGAGTGACACTGCCTTTGCCCACTTAGTGAAATATTCCGTAACTACTAGTATCCATATGTATCCATATGATGGTGGGTTAACTGGTCCTACCAAATCAAGCCCCTAAGTGTAGAAGGGCCATGGGGTGACCATACTATATAAGTTCTATGGGTAAGTGTAAATCAAGTTGGCTTGCACTTGGCAATTGTGGCACTTTTTCACAAATTTTGCCGTATCTTTCTTCATGGTAAGTTAATAGTAGCCCATTTGTAGCAGGCATCTGTAGAGCTTTTTCTTTCCCTAGTGCTCCCCACCCTCTCCCGAATGCACTTCTTTTATCATTTCTTTCGCTTTTTCAGGACCCAAACATCTTAAGGGGTCACCATTGTACCATTTTTTGAAAAGGAACTTATCATGCAAAAAGTAACGCGTTGCCAACCTCCTAAGCTTGTATCTTTCACTGTGCCTTTATGGTAGGATGCCGTCTGCCAAGTACTGCACGAATGGGCTTCTCCAGTCTCCGCTGATGAACACAGCGTAACTTTCTTCTCTATTTACCGCAAGCTGGTAAACCCCACATTGGGTTTGGACTTGGTCTGCGTCTTTACCCATGCTTGGCCAATAGAAACCTGCTCTTTGAAGTCTGCGGTGAAGGCTGACCTCCCCACAGGATCCACAAGTCTTGTCATGTACTTCTTTCAACTTTTTCTGGGCTTTGTCTTGCCCTACACATCTAGACAAAACCCCATTAGGCATTCTGCGGTACAATTCTCCTCTCATCATGGCATAGTCCTTTAACAACTTCAGTTCTGCGGCACCTTCTCCTTTCATCAAGGCTTCCCATATGGGGATCCGTCAATCTCCTTTGCACCGTTCCTCCAAGAATCTTTCCTTCAACACCTCAATAATGGATTCTTCCTTCTTGCTGACCATTACCTTGGTGTTATCCCCTTCGAACACTATTTGCGAGCCTAGTGCGGCCAACGCATCTGCAAACCAATTTTCGTTCCTTGGAGCATGTTCTATTTCGAAAGTTGCAAATTTCTCCTCCATCTTCTAGGCCATTACTCTGCATGGGGCTAGGCTAGGTTCTTTTAAAGAAAAGATCCCTTTGGCCTGGCAGACCACCAGGTTTGAGTTACCCATCACCTTTAAGTGCTTGACTCCCATTTCAAAAGTTGTGGCCAACCCAGTTAGGTAGGATTCGTATTCTGCCATGTTATTTGAACAGAGGAATTCCAGTTTGAATGATAGTGCTACTTCTTCATCTTCTTCATGGTACAAAACTACTCCCACTCCCCCTGATTGGGCGGTAGAAGACCCATCAAATTTCATTACCTATTGCTCTCTAACCTCTTCTGCCATGGCTACTTCCCTTGGAACTTCATCATCTAGCGGAAATTCTTCTTCTCTTGGGAACTGTGCTAATAGATCTATTATTGCCTGACTTTTCACCGTCCTGGGTGTCCCTATTCTCAAGTCATACAGTGACAACTATAACAACCACTAGGATATTCTGCCTGAAAGGATTGGTTGTTGCAATAGAGCCTTGATGGCGTGGGACTTGGTCATTAGCTATACTTCGTAGGCCAAGAAATAATGGCATAACCTTTGCAAAGCATACACAATAGCCAGACACGCCCTTTCTGCCACTGGGTAACAGGTTTCTGCATCTTTAAGGCATGGTTGATGTAGTACACTGGTTGCTCAACACCACCTCCATCCTCTTGGATGATTAATGCACCAATGGCATAAGATTTGGTGGCCAAGTAGAGGAGCAATGGCTTTCTATGGACTGGGGCTTGTACCGTTGGGAGGTTCATCATGATCTGTTGTAGCCTCTTGAAGGTCGTCTGTTGCATTTCTCCCCACTCAAAGCTTTGCCTTTTTCTGAGCAATTTGGTGAAAGCAGAGGTGATTAATGCCAACTCAGGGATGAATCTCTGGATATAAGAAACCTTCCTTAAGAAGCTTTTCAACTCTTTTACAATGGCCGGTGGTCTCATAATGGCTATAACTGTGGCTTTGGCCGGGTCCACATCTATTCCCCTACTGTGAACTAGAAAGCCCAAGAATTTCCTAGAGGATACTCCAAATGCACACTTGAGGGGGTTCATTCTTAGTTTGAATGCCCTACACCTTTCAAATACCCTTTTCAACACGTGGAAGTGCTCTTCTCTCCTCATTGATTTAACCATTATGTTATCCACGTAATCCTCTAGTTCCTGATGCATCATGTCGTGAAATATAGCCGTTATTGCTCGTTGATAAGTTGCACCTGCATTTTTTAACCCGAAGGGCGTCACTGTATAGTAGAAGTTGCCCATGGGTGTTCTAAAAGTGGTTTTCTTCGCATCCCTTGGTGCCATTCTAATCTGATTGTAGCCACTGAAACCATCCATGAATGAAAATATGGTGCTTCCTGCAGTAGAATCTATTAGTAAATCCATGTTTGGCAGCGGGAACTTGTTCTTCGGGCAAGCTTTGTTGAGATTTTTGAAATCCACACAACATCTTATCTGTCCGTTCTTCTTCTTTACTGGTACTATGTTGGATAGCCAGCACGAGTGTTAAATAGGCTTGATGAATCCTGCGGCCAGCTATTTCTGTATTTCTTTGACTATTTGCCCTTCTATTTCAGTGTGGAATATCCTGGCAGGCTAGGCTACTATTTTGGCTTATAGGTCCACATTCAATGTATGCACCACTAGCTCAGGGTCTAACCCTGGCATTTCACTGTAATCCCATGCGAAAATGTCTTTGAATTCTTTCAACAGCAGTATCAGCTCTGATTTTTCCCTTTCTGTCAAATTTACATTAATCGAGATAGGCCTTGGTCGTTGTGAACCAAACCCTAGGTCAACCTCCTCCAACTCTTCTTCTGCCACAAGTTGCACCTTCTTTTTTGCCACGATTTTTTCATCTTTTTCTTCATTACTCTTTTCCCCTGAACCTTCTTATGCCACACAACACGCCAAACTCTTATGCTGCCAGTCTTGAGTGGGGCCCGCTTGTATTTTTCTCATGGGCCCCGTGCACCTTCATAATTTGTACACAATTCTGCCATCAGGGCCTTGAACCCTGACACATTGGGGTGTGTCATCTGATTCTGCGGTGGGTGCTTCTTTTCTTTTCTTTTTTCATGCTAGCAACTCCCTTAGGTCAGGCTCTGGGTCACCTTGGACATCTTCCCACTTAGGCATGAAGGTACCTCATGGCTTTGATACTGAGTTTTCCCCAGACGAAGCCCATTGGTTGTAGAACATAGTTTCTACTAAATGAGCCTCCGTTTGTTCGAACAGCAAGGGGTTTACTGCTATGCATATCATCCTGCCATTCAATCTTCCTTTCACATACTGGTGATAGGTGGATGGGACTAATCGGTGTTTGTGCAACCACGACCTTCCCAAAAGCACATGATAAGATACCTCTGTTTTCACCACATGGAACCAAGCTAAAGAAGCTATAGGGCCTACTTTCAACCACAACTGAATATGGCCTGCGGTCTACTCGCCCCTTCTACCAAACCTTGTTACTTTCATTGGGCATCCTTAAATCTTCCCTTCTGAAATTCCTGCTGCTTGTAAAGTGCTCAATGGAATAAGATTTATAGAAGCACCTGTATTTACCAAGGCTCTCTTGATGGGGATTTGATTTATAGATGTTGCCAAATAGAGGGGCCTCCGATGATCTGGATATCCCACCTCCATATCCTCATTACTAAAAGTGATTTCGGTCAACTCCTGTAAAAGGACTCTGTCATCTGGGATTTCTATTGTTAAGCATTCTACTTCTGTCCCAAAGGCGATGCTCACCAAAGCCTCCGTAGCTATCTTTCTTTCCTTTACTGTGAGCCCCAATTGGTCAAACAAATTTTTGAATTTAGAACTTCGTTGTAAAGTGGTAATTGTTACAGCAGGGAAGGCTGGATTTTCTTCTTCGTCTTCCCCTGGATCCGCGCAAATCACTACCCCTGCTACATCCTTCCCTTTGTGATTTGGGAGTGGGTTTCTTTGAACCTCTTGTTGGGATAGTTCCAGAGTCCCTTCTTTGATCCTACGATGCACCAATCTATGAAGCGCCTGACACTTTGAGGTAGGATGTTTTACGTAGTTGTGCAAATGCAAAAAGCGTGGGTCCCCCCTTTCCTCTTCTGTGGGTTCTCTAAAAACTTGATTAGCCTTGAAAACTCCATCTGCTATCCACTTATCTAGCAGCACATCCAATTCTTATACCGTATATGGTATTAATAAGGGAGTATCATATTCTCTCCCATCAGTCTTCCTCCTTTGCTCACCAGTAGATACTGCTATAGCTTGCGGGGCGTTTCTTTTGTCTGAACTTGGCTTCACAAACTGGGCAGTCTTTCTAGCCTTTTGTAACAACTGTGCAAACTAGGAGATTTCTAAGTTTTCCAGGACTGCTCTGTACTCCCTGATCATGTTTATCATACACATTTCCACCAACGTTCTTTCTTTACAATGATCATAGCAATCTTGTGCTATGTCCCTGAATCTTTTGATGTATTCCATAAAATCTTCACTATTCCTTTGCTTGTATGCTTGCAGGGTTACAAGCAATATTGTTTCTTCTTCATGGAAGTACTTAGTGCAAAATACATCTATCATGTCATCCCAAGTCAGGATTGATCCTAGCTTTAGGCCAATGTACCAGGTGTATGCCCGGGTGTATAGTGATTTGGAAAATTCTCGAAGACATAAGTCTTCATTTGCGATGTAAGGGCCAAGTGTATCAATGAACTTGCTTACGTGCTCAACTGCACTTCCCTTCTTGCCATCATACTGTGCAAAGGCCTGCGGCTCATACCTTTCGGGGTACGGTTTGCTGAGTACCCTTAATAGGTAAGGAGGCCTTCATGCATAAAATCTCACCTTAGGTGCTCTAGCTCTCTGTTGTTCTAGGAGAGCCACTACTTCGACCATAGTGATGAAACATTGTTCCGCATTTTGTAGGACGCCTCATGCTGGTGTCTCTTCTTTGTCTACCGCATGTTCTGGGTCATGCTGGCTTACTTTTTCCTTTGTTTTGTCTATTTTCAACTGATGGATTTCTTCCATCATTTGTTGTTGTGAGTGTTGTAGGGATTGCAAAACTTCAATGAAGATGTTGGCATTGTTAGTACAGATTCTTGGCTGTGGCTGGGGTCCAACCCCCACTCTGTTGGCACCTTCTACCTAGTTAGGCTATTGTTGGTAGGGCGTCGTTGGCCTAGACTCTGCTTGTGAGGGCACAACGCTCATAATTCGCATTGTTTTGGACTTTGGAGGCATTTTTTTGTGAGGGCTTCTGTCCCTATCTACTTCTCAACTCCCAGTGGAGTCGCCAATTTAATGTAGTGGGCCTTTTTTGGTTGAATCGGGCTAGGCTGCCTCCTGTGGTATTGGGTCCAAATATTCTGAGTAAGGTAGTTGAGACCGGTCCAATTGCAACTCAATTTGGTTCGGCTTGTGCGCAAACTATGCCTCGTCTGCTAGGAGCATGCTTACGGCAGGCAGAACTGTTTCAGATGAATTATGGCAGACATATATGATAATAATAAAATAAAATGAAGTACTTTGGTATCTTTATTAAGGTAAGCAAATAATCCTTACTTAGGGAAAGATAATCACAGATTAACAATAATTATTTTTATAAAAAATATAAGGGAAACAAATGGGTAATATATAGGTTGACTGAAAGAGGGAAAGAAATCAGATTAAATCTGATCTGCAAGACCAAAGCCAGAGAAGGAAGAACGCCTTTTCTCAAAGTGAATAATCTCCCAGGTTGATCCTACCGTAGAAATTAATCACTTTGAGGGAAACGGATCTGAATGGTTGGTGCACAGGAGAACCCTTTGTTTTTGGCAAAGAGCAAGACTTTGAGAGGGAGAGAGGGAATCAACCTATTGGTGCATGCCTGCCGCTCTCACTCTCTATCTTTTTTTCTTTTCTTCTCTTCTAAAATTCCCCTTTCGTATCTTTTTTCTCACTGTTTCTTTTTCTTAATACTTGTTTTCTATTTTTAGGTTTGGAAATTCCTAATCCTTTGATACTTCTCCCCCCCCCCCCCCTCGGCAGCAAAGGACTCACTTTATAGTGGTTACCGTGACCGGATTTTACTATTTTGACCCTCAATAACCTTTGTTTGATCTGGATGTATTTGCCGAGCACCACTGGTCTATCTGTGTGCCACTCCCCATCGCCAGACAAAGGAAAACTATTTTCTTTGTTTGTTTGCCGTGGCACCCTTTCCTACTATGGTCTGGGTGCCTTTTCTCTCCCTATCCCCCATAGCATGCACCTAGTGGTTCCAACTCAGTTTTGCTTCTTTTGGGTGGTATATCATTTCAGCAAGACACTTTCCCTAAAAAAGCCTGAGCAGGAACCTCAAAATAGGTCTTTCCCCTCTCCCCACCACCTAACCATGCCCTCTTACCTTTGACCCATGACCTCATCGTGTGCTGTATTGGCTGGGTACAGGTTGGTGAGGTCTGGGCCTTGCGCGTGCCTTTCTTCCACGTATGTCCAAAATATGTCTGCTACTCATGCATTTGCCGTGGTTGGCCTACACAGTTTGCCGTTCATTTTTTACTATTTTTTGGTTCCCCTTTCCTTTATGGCTTGCCCTACTTAAGGACTAGGCCTTGCTTGACGGTGGGCTTTGCTTTTCTTTAGCCCATCCTTTTTCCTGCTACCCCCCTCCTGCTATATTACTCTATCATTCCTACTGTGAAGTTTTTTGCCTCAATCCTGATGGGCCTCTTTGGGCCTGCCGTTTATTCTTCTCCCAATGGCCCAATTCAGTCATTGGTTCTTTTATTACATCATTGGCGGGCTCCTGTGTCCCATTTGTTTTCACTTGGGCGTCCCAGGCTCGTTTGCTTTCCTTAGGCTTCCCTGGCCTAATTACATTATCTCTCATCCTTGGGGCTCATGAGCTTGCCATCAACCCCTTACTTTCTTTGCTTTCATTACTTGGGGCCTGCCGTGGCCCGTTCTTGCTTTTCCACATCATATATTGCCCATGGTTTGCTTTTTCTCTCTTTCCGTGCTCCTTTAAGCTCATTTACCTCCTCAAGGCCCATTTATTTATTTCATTGGCTTGTGATCCATTATTTCTGCCGTTTGGGCTTATTGGGTTTTCTATCTATTTGCCAAACTCTTTTCTATCTGTGTTGCTAGGCTTCTTCTTCCCACTTGGGCTTCCAAAATGGCCCTCAACAATGCCAAAAAGTAATATAAGAGCATTCACAGTAAAGTATCTAAAAGATTTAGCTTTTAGTAACTCAAAATATTATTTTATCTATTTTAACAACTCATTTTATAGTACACCTTACAACAAAAGTTTTATATTAACATTCAACACATAAAAATAATATAAATAACACAATAATATAATATATTTAACACAATAATTAACAACCACAACCATCAATATATTAAAATATTTTTTTAATACTCTACATTAAAATATTATTTTTTGTTTTGAGTTTTGAGCTACAATAAGCTATTATAGATAGCAGCATAGCTCAAAGTTAAATTTTTTTAAATTTCGCTGCTTTACGGTAGTCACAATTTTGGAGAATTGGTTGCTAAATTGACTCACTGCAATGTTCTAAAGAAGTCTTCACTGGTCTTTATGTATTTATTTTATTATCAATTTGATAACCTCCAGTCATCCTTTTGATTGGAAGATACCTAGAAGAAAGAGAAAGAGATGGTATCTTGACAAAAGAAAATGAAAAAGAAAGATTTGTTGACTTCACCACAATAGTTGTGTGATTCGTGAATCTTTAACCTTTAGGGTCTGTTTGGATAGAACTTATTTTGCTAAAACTGAAAATTGAAAACATTGTAGCAAAATAATTTTTAAATGTGTGAATAGTATTGTGGGACCAATTTTTAATGAAAAAATTGATAAAAAATGAAATTTATGGATCCGTGAACAGTGCATGAATGCACTGTTCACGAAAGACCGGTCAAAAGTTATGATTACTGTTTATGTACCGTACATGTACAGTACCGCCTGTTGGGGAAAAGGCATTAATTAAATTAAAAAAAAAGAAAAAAAAGAGAAAACGCAGAAACGTAAAACGCAACAAACGTAGATCCAAACGCACTCTTAATCAACCAATTACATGGGGATGGGTTTATCTTTTCAGATATAAATAATTTCCTCTCTATATATATATTATAATAAAATCGTTACCATTTATAAATAATTGTTGTCATTATTTTGCTAGGACGATTCCCGGAAGAAAAGGGTGAATTGCACACCTACTTCTGTTTGAAGGAAAATAAGAAGGGGTTCTATTGTAAGAGAAAAAAGAACAGATAGGAATACAGCGTTATTTCAAGCTGCTTTTGAGTAATTAATTATGTACTGTTTGTACCCTTTCTTCAGCTAATTTACACACGGCTTAAACAAAATTAATTAGAGAATGAATTACACATAAAGTCTTTGCAGATTCCACCAATAAGTATTTATTCGTGACATATCACGATGACATCTCTATTTTGAATAAACATGGAGAAAGCTAATCTCTATTTTGAATAAACATGGAGAAAGCTATTAGAATAAAAATTTATAGTTTGTCAAAAAACAATATAAACAGAACTTACTCCCAAGAAGTTCATCTTTATTTTCTTTTCCTCAATGCAAAATGCGTTAAGTGTGTAATTGTCATCAAACTTCCACTAAGCTAATTATCTTCAAAGCAATAAAAAGTTTTTTAAAAAGGGGATCTTTCTTCTCTTTCCATTTCTTAATGAGGAGTAAATTAGTTGCGTAAGTTCATCCCATGTGCTACTTTGGTGGGCCTATTCGGTGTTGACCCAGTGACACATATCCAGCCCACCAGCTATGACCTGAGGAAAATGTTAGAAACTTTAGAATTGATTTACATGGGTTTGACGTTTTGTGCTGATGCGTGACGTGACAGATCACGATGACTTGTCTCTCTATTCTGAATAAACGTAAAGAGTGCAATATGAAATTATGAA
>JAOWBE010073422.1:0-22139 GCA_028566155.1 Quercus phellos | reverse complement strand
AAGCCTTATCCAAGCTCCTTTATTTTCTTTGAAAACGTGTGATGGTGTATAGTGAGATATAAAATTTGGATTTGTTTACTTTTGATTTCTGATATCTTCTTATGTAAGCTGTTGGAGTTTGTGTAATTAACAGGAAAGCTATTTAGTTACTAGAAAATGGATAAGAAGAAAAGTATTAAAGATCTGAATTTTGAACTATGGCTTTTGTCGAGTTGAGGTTTGATTATGTTTCCACTTAATCATGAATGCGCTTTTCTACTTTATTTCACTGCAAAATTTGGTCATCTTGGTTGCTTCTTTTTACCCTAACCTATGCTATTGACGGTTTTGGTATGTGGCTCTATTTATAGGCTCCAGAAGTTAATTTTTGCTATGTTGATAAAACAAAGTTATGAAATTTTGTAACTTTATTTGTAACTTTACATGTATGCAACTTCATATGTAATTCTAAGCTAAATTGGTTCTATGTTTGTTTCCTTTCAGCTATGGCATCCTATGTCCTAAATACTTTTTTGTGTATCTCTGGTTTTCTATGGAGAAATGGCAAGATAACTAATGGAGGTTAAATGCACATATGTTGATTACTTTTTCTTTTCTATTGCTACTTGCTTAATATTTTCATGGGATTCCCTTTATGAAAGAACAACATGACAATGCTGTCCTTTGCATGCCTTTTCCACTCATTCCTAATTCAATCTTTCATTGCTTATGGAGTGAAAAGTTTACTTCTCAGCTTCAGGTATGTGACATTTGTTTTGTTTATTTTTTGATAAGTAATAAAAATATATTATAAAGAGAAGAAGGGTGTGACCCGAGTATATGGGAAGTATGCATCAGGGACAGTACATATTAAGTGAGTGCATAAAGTACAAAAATCCATGAAACCTTCAATAGGTATGAAATATT
Organism: Quercus phellos; assembly: GCA_028566155.1. Taxonomy (NCBI): domain Eukaryota; kingdom Viridiplantae; phylum Streptophyta; class Magnoliopsida; order Fagales; family Fagaceae; genus Quercus; species Quercus phellos. The sequence continues at coordinate 21,233 of JAOWBE010073422.1, read as the reverse complement.
TTTTTGCATATCATACTTTTATTTTCTAGGTTGAGGTTCTTTACAAGCGTTATTATGTAATATTGGTTTGTTACAGCACGTAGTTGCTTTATAGATGTTCCTTTTTGGGTTCTATTTGGAAGATGAAAACTATTGAGTATTGATATACTCTAATTTTTCCGCTCCTGTACAATTCATTGTACTATGAGATAAAGACTAGTGAAAATTTATTGTGTTTTTAGATAAAGACGGGTGAAAATGGCATTTTTAAATCTTATTATAACCGACATGTTTGTTATGTTGACATTGTAGGACTACTTATGGCTTTTTTTAGCCCCAACAATTTAAAGCCATATAATGCACATGACAATCTATGCACCCAGTTTGTAGTGCTATGACTCTGAAAGTTATTTACACAATGGAACCCAAATATAACGTGTTATGAAATCATATTATTTCTTTTGAATAGTATTCTTCTACTCCCATATTAATTTTTTTTTAATAAACATGGGAATGTTTACTTTGTAGATGCTAGATTTTTTTTTATTTTCTTTCTTTCCCTTTTTTTTTTTTGGGGTATTGGTGTCTTAAAAGTGGGTTTATTGATATGTAGCAAGTTAAGAGGAAAGATTTTCCAACCACATTGACTAAGGAATGTAGTTGTTTAAAATTTAGCTTGAAAGAAGTTTTTTATTCTTTTTCTTTTGGGTTGGTTAAGTTTGAAAAATTGTGGTATGCGTTTTTTTCCTAACAATTTTCTCTAAATTCAAGTAGACCCAATGTTTTAACAAATTTTCACATATAAATATTCTTGGATGTGTATTGAGATTAGACATTTTTTTTATTTGCTTGAAACTAATTGCAAAATCAGCTTGTGCATGCTATTTATAAAATAAGTAAAGACTTATTTTTAGGGATTTTGCTAGAGAGGAGGAAGTTCTAAATCTTTCTTCAATATGAGTTCTTTTCCTTTTGTTTTGTTTTGTTCCCCCCCTATGCATACTATACATATATGAAATCTCCTGTTGGATTTTATTTAAAGCACACAGATTAGTTGGTGAACATGATACTAAAGACAGTAATGAGCTCAATGAAAACCCTAACATCAATTACAGTGTAGGCTTTGGAGTTTGGGCTTAATTTAGGGATAAATTTTTAATGCATAGAAAGCTTCTTAATTCTAATTGCTTGATTGCTTTTTCTTTTTTTGGACAGTGGCTGAAGAGAAAACCTGTGAGCTCCAATTCAATGTTGGTTAATAGGATTATATTTTTGGTTAGTTTCCTATTTTTTATTTGAAAGTTTTTTATTATTATTTATTTATCAATTATGAATTTCTTTTGCATGGGTTTAGATTTTGTTGTTTCTCATTTTGTATGCAAAAAATAGCATGAATAAGGGATTTTTTTATTGAAATTTACAAATTTTAAAGTGAAAATTAATTTGTTCTCAATCATATATAAAATTTTCATATGGTCTGTTTGTGTATTTGGTAGTTATTTTGGACTTTGGTTATCTCTTGGTTTTTGACATTCGCAAATGCAAATATGCACTGCACATTTTTTTCTCCAAATCTGCATGTACCCTTCACTCCAAGGTACATATTTTACTTCTTTTTCGTGATTGGATTTAATTTTATAGGTTTGTTCAATTTAAGTTTATAGGATTTTTGCACGTTATTTTAGCTTCACTTCTTGAATGTGTCAGTTACTTTAGCTTCATTGTCTTATTTCAACATATCCAAATTATGTGTGTTTGCCTTTTGTTTCAATTTCAATTTCAATTTCTACATCATCTCTTTGGTCTTCTTGAATCTTTGGTGCCCTTAACCTTCAATCTCCCTCTATTTTTCGTTTCTATGTTTCAATATCATTCTTGAACAATCAAGCATCCAACCTACAACGATCCAAGACTTCGTCATCCTCTCTCTTCTCCACTAATCAATTACACAGGTATGATTCATAGTCCTTCAATAAATATTACTTTGAGTTTGTGCATGGGTTTCTGTCTAATGATATCATTTATGGGTTTTGGTATGAGATAGGGAGATGGAGGAAGAGGAGTATATGATAAAAGCGGAATTAGTTGTGGTTTTGGTAGTCTTTTCTCTCTACAAATTTCTAATTTGATTTTTGATTCATCCCTACAAGATTCACATTACATTTGATATGTTTATTTGCTTGGCACTATTGTGGTTTTGATTTCTCTCAAATAGCAAGCATTATGATTTTCAACTTCCTTAACATCAACCTTTGTGCTTTAATTTTAAAAGATTTGATCATGATTACTCTGTTATGCACGTGCTTGTTTCATTCGTGGATATGGAGTTCAAGATTCTTTGTAAGTGATTTAATTTCTTTCATATTCATTATAGGCTGAAATTTTCTGATCATGCACTTTGTTTTATATAATTTTTGCGTGTTGTTAGAGAGTAAAGCAAGATGGAGAAAAGAAATCCAATTACTTTTATCTCAAAAAAATCTTTTTCTCTCGCAACCTATGTGATTTTGATTATGTTAATTTCCTCTCAAATGTTTTTTTCCTTTCATGATTTGATAGATAATGGTAACTAACTAAGAAGTGATATTCTTGTTTAGTCTGGAGTAAGTGTTGATTGTTGTATTATTTATTATTATTTTTGTTATGAGAAAGGGAATACTCTTTATTGTTTGAAATTTCCCTTTCTCCAAAATATTTCTCCTATGGTTTTTTATTTTAGCAAGTGATCTAGTTACAGGCTTCCACTCCATGCTTAAGTGATCTTATATTTTCACCCTTTCTTGATTGGTTCATGTAATGATTTACTTAACGTTTGTCAAATATAGCAAAAATGATTTTGCTATATTTCTCTGATATAGAACGAGCAAAGTCGAACTTGATTAATTCAACTTATCAAACTTTGGAAAAATTCGAAAATTACAAAAATGAAACCATTCGTTTTGAACAAGAGCGAGTAATCAAGTCCAACAACGGGTTTTCTGACAAGCCTTAAAAGGAGCTCTAGGAACTTTGACTAGTTCTTTGAACAACGAGTTACATTTACGTACCATCAATACTAATATTGGCATGTTTGGGACGCTGACAGAAATAATCGATTAGTCCTTCTATTGTCTACTGTAGGCATTATTTTTTTTTTTTCCAAAAAAGAATTAAGAAATACTTTGGGGGACCAATTTGACCGTTACAAAGCAATCACCTGTCTTTGTAGATAATTTATAATATGATGAATGGCCTTTGGTGTATCCATGGGACCAATTTGATCATAACAAAACAATCACCCATCAGAAATATATGATGAATGGCCCTTGGTGTAAATTATAATAAATATGCTTGAGTGGATTTCCAAAACTTTCTTTTTAGATGTTATTTAAATTTGAATTAAAAGTTCTTATGCTGGATGCCAAGTGTTTTGCTCTGTCATCTATTGCTTCATGTTTACTGCCTAATATGTGTAATTATTATAGGAAGCAAAACATGATCTCCCCTCCTTGATTTTTCCAGGCACATACCTCTTTTCAAAGGAATCATTATAAACAAAATCATTTGTTCTTTTCCTTCTCAGTTATTCTTCCCATAGAACTTTGTTGCAAATATTAAAAATGTGCAAAGAGATTATATTTTTAATTCCAAGTTCCTTCATTATTTTTTATGTTTGCAGATATTAAGTGAAGCATATCAAGTTTTAAGGATTCTACTGTCAGAACAATATTTGCATGGGTTAGCGACTAATTTATATATCATATACTATATATAAAAGCGGAAGTTGAGAGAGTCAAATTCTATAATTTATCCTGTTTTGACAAGTAGGAAAAATGCCCACTTAATATTGGGGTATTTTGTTTCTCAAAAAGGGAAAAAAAAAAAAAAATTGGGGTATTTTGGTTTGATTGGTTATGATTTAGGTTTTTTGGTTAGGAGTGGTTTTGTTTAATTAGTTTAAATAGATGGGTTAGATTTGGTTTTGATTAAGGGATTTTGGTTAGAAGTTGTTTTGTTTAGGGTATCTGGCTTGGCGAAAATTGGTATTAGGTATCTAGAGTTGATTTTGCATATTTGGGTCACTTCGATTTTGAATTTGCCATCTCATTCAGAGTAAGATGAAGATTTTCTCTGTCACTTAAAACGCAAATCTTTAATAATCAAAAGTAAGATGAAGATTTTCTCTATCACTTAAAACGCAAATCTTTAATAATCAAAACTACTCCAAAGGTTTATTTTAATATTTTTGGGTGTGTTGTTTCCGAATGGTCTCTTTTTAAAAGCTAGTGGAAATATGTGGAGAAACTTGGTACAAATTAGATTTACTATGATCGATTGCACCTGTTTTATTTAACAACTCTTCAATATAGTTATTAGGAAATATTGTCCTGGACTGGTGCCCAGTTTAGTAAATTCTTCTCACTTGGATATCCTTACCCCAAAAAAAAAAAAAAAAAAAAAATGTTGTATCGGTGTATGTTCTATAAAAACTTTCAATCATGTTATAATGTTAGAATCGTAATTAGATTGGTCCATGAAAGAATCATCCTTCATGCAAGAATCATCCTTCAAGTGTGTTCTTTGTGGACATCTTTATCAAAAAACATGTATTTTTCGTTTTTGGTATGTCAGTTCTCTCAATTATGTTATGAAAAATTAGAATCATAACAGATTGGTCTATGAAAGAAATACCATATTGCCAAGTAGTTTTTCTGCTGCATTATATTTTGATTTTTTTTTTCTTTTAATTATAAAAGTTGTTTTAAAAGATTATTAGAGTTATTTTAATATTGTTTAAGAGAATCTATTTTCTATGTTGTATTCTTTTTCTATCTTAGTTCAAAACCTAATTTTGGATTTTGGATTTTTCTATCTTGCTTGAACTAATGACGTTTCAGGCAGGTATTATTTAGGAATAATAACAATAACAATGATAATAGAGTACTGACGCTTATACGGGATGAGCTAAAAGCAGTATTCTTATTACAAAATGTCACTTATATGGTGAGATATGCCATTTTGCCTTAGTTTGTTCAGTTCTCTTTTACAGGGTGTTGCTGTTGCACTTCTTGTTTATTTTGCACTTCCTGTCATTCTGTGAAGGCACCAGTTAGTTAACCCTTTTGAAAGTTTTTATTTATTATTTTACTTCAAATATGTATTTGTTTGTCTTTGTAAATAAGAGAAGCATTACATTGATAATAGCTATGGTGATAGAGTTAGGGGTGGTGGTGGTCATTGCAATGCTGGCAGCATGGTGTGAAATTGTAAACTCTTGATATTTTTTCCACTTTGGCTCTTATTCTTTATGTCTGTTGTGCTCATTTGGAATATGAGTATCATCTTTTGTTCTAGATTATAGAGGAAAAAGAATATATGGTTTATTATGGGTTTGTATATTGGATCATTCTTTTCATTGGATATGTGTTTGGACAACTTTCAGTGAATTCGTTTGGGTGTTATGAACGCATATTTCTCTCTTTTTTTCCACCTTTTCTATTAATATCAGTTTGTGTTTAATACATTGTAGTATTAAATTGTTTTTACTGATGTCTCTCTTACTATGGATTTCCGTGTTGAGTGAAGGCTTAGTCATTGGCAGCTTGGGAAAGGTGTGATATTGTGGGTCTTCTAAGGTAGAAATCCAGTATCTGTTTTGGGCATATGGGGACAACCAAAGCTGCAATGTACATAGATTATGAATCAGTATAATGAGGTGATGTTAATAACAACTACACCTTTGTGCAAACTTAATCGCAAAACTCCAAGTATGAACTAAAGATTTTGAGCTAAATGATACGGCCTACAGGTAACTTTTAGTTTTGTTTTTAAATTTTCCATTCCACTTATCTTTCAACCTTGCACTTGCTATGCCACAACTACACAATTGAAGTGCTCATCACCCAGAGCTTCAATAACCTTGACATTGTCCTCTTTAGCAAACGGATTGGCCTGATGAATATGGAGAAAGCTACATCATGGACAACAGTACCTAATCTTTCTCCCTCTCTCTTAGGTATTGGAACACCAACATTTCATATGTTTTCCTCTTGGCTTTTTAATTCTGGCAGATTACTTTTTTATTTGGTTTCTCAATTTTATGAATTATATCTTTTTTTGTTGGTTTCTTAATCCCCATGAGTGTTCAAAGAAATGCTTAAACTGAACTTTGGATTGGATGTGTAATTTTTAAATTTTTTAAATGTTGTGGCTTTATTTAAGTAATCATTTTAAAAGGCTGAAGATGATGCTACAATCTATGACTTCAAGAAATACTTAAATTGAACTTTGGATTGGATGTGTAATTTTTAAATTTTTTAAATGTTGTGGCTTTATTTAAGTAATCATTCTAAAAGGCTGAAGATGATGCTACAATCTATGACTTCACTACTTAAAATTACTTTTATCTGAATATATAAAACGAAAATGGGAATGATATGTAATAGCACTCTAATGCCTTGCTTTGGATATCACCTTAAAATGTTAGTTTTTGTCTAAAATTTTCTAATGGAATAGATGTGTTGAACACTTAATTTATATGTATGTGCAGTCACTATGTAAGCTCTACATACATGTTCATATTTGTATATTCATTTTGTGTTTGTCAATTTGTTTTGTGTGTGACCTTGGGTCCTTGCTATCGAATTGTTACTTCATAAATGACCAAAATGCCCCAAACATCTAAAATGATTAAAAAATACCCCTCGACATTGCTAAAATAAGGAAAATGCTCTAAAATCGTGTAGAATGAGCAAAACAACTTGAAAACGACCAAAGTACCCCCAATATCTAAAAAATCGAGTGTATTTTGCCTTAGTTTGAGGGTATTTTGGTCATTTTCAAAGGTTTCGAGGATATTTTGCTCATTTTTGAGGTTTCATTGATATCTTGGTCATTTTAAATGTTCTTGGGGGTATTGTGGTTGTTTTGGTCATTTTTTAGGGTTATGAGATATTTTGGACATTTGTAGTGCATTTTAGTCAGTTTCTTGATATTTTGGTAATATTCACGGGTAAAATAAATTTTTTTTGCCAAAAAAATACCCTTGAAATCACTACAATAGCCAATATAGTCCAAAAATTACCAAAATACCAACAAAACCACAAAATGTCCAAAAAAAATCCCCCGAAACCTCTTAATTGACCAAAATAGCCTCAGAATCTCTAAAACAACTAAAATAACCTCAAAACCTCGAAAATGACCAAAATACCCCCGAAATGGCTAGAATGTGTAGTTAAATCTCGATAACTCGTACATGACCGAAATACCTCGAACATCTAAAATGATTAAAAAATACCCCTTGACATTGCTAAAATTGGCAAAATGCTCTAAAATCCTCTAGAATGAGCAAAACAACTTTAAACCAACCAAAATACCCTCAATATCTAAAAAATCGAGTGTATTTTGCCTTAGTTTGGGGGTATTTTGGTCATTTTATTGGTAGCATGAATGAAGGTGCACAATCTGGATTCAGTTGATAGTCATAAAAGCTTCACTAATTTAGACTGCCCTGAATACATTATGTTTGGAAATATATGGAGAATTTTTGGCTACATAGAACACTTATTTGCCTTTTTAGTTTGGAAATATATGGAGTTAAAAGGGATAAGGATGGTAGGGATAAACGCAAGTCTTTTTTTCAGAAAACCGTTTATGTTTTTTGAATGTGTAAATGATTTTGATTTATTAAAAAAAAGTGTAAATGTTTTCTGCCTATATACTGTAATTTTCCGTTGACTAAAATTTTTTGACACACCAAATACCTGAAAACACAATATCAGTTTATCCCAAGAACAAATGAAACCTTAGAGTTTTGTTGTATTTTGGATTTGTAAGTAGTTATACACGCAGTTGACGGTTCTTGAATAATGACCTCACACTCCTTTTCATTATTGTTGGAAGCAGAAGTGTCATTTAAGCTAGAGCTCATTGGCTAGGACCTTAAAGATTTTGTGATGTTTTGTTTGCTTAGAATGGAGCAAGTGACCCTGCCAAAGCATAAAGTTGGGACTGCATTTTTTTTTTATTGCCTGGTATAGAGATTTATAAATTCATCTTTTTCTAAACCAAAATATTTGGCATGTTGGTCAAAATTACCTATTTTGAAAAGGAACAAAGGATATAAGCTTTGGGAATATATATATATATATTTTTTCCTATTTTTTGTAATTGTGGAACTTTTGAATGCTCCTAGAACCTGCATTTTTAGTGTCATTATTAAATTTGATAAATTTATTTATTTGACTTTCTTGTCCCTGACTTTTTTATTATTTTATTTTAAGGCAACAACCAGCCTTGCTTTTGTTATGGGAATGGAACTAAGGTTTGTAAGCTTCACCATATTTTTCTAAGCATCAGAAAATTAAAGAAGCGTGTTTATTATTTATTTATTTGTTTATGAAGTTGAATACAGTTGAGTCTCTACTTTGCTTGCTAGTGGTGTAAGGCCTTTTGGAGTTTCTCTGCTGGTTGCTGGGTTTGATAACTGTGGACCACAATTACACCAGGTATTTGATTTTTTGATATGCTTTAAATTATTGTTACTAACTAGCTCCAATTTTGGACTGGATTATCTAATGGTGCACCTCTGAACATTTTGGCATACAGAAAGCTTCTTTTACACTAAATTTATGAAATTCTTTTGGCATTGCCTTGTCTCAAATGCAATATGATTTACTCTTTAAAATATTAATTGATGCTGTTAGTGACTTAGTATTGGCTAGTTGTAAATGTGAATTTTCCACGCTGGTTGTAGCATTAAAATAGTATAATTATGTGGTGAAAGTTTCTTCTATTACTTTGGCTTAATTAGCACCGACAAGAAATTCAGGTAAGCTTCGTTTTCCTTCTTCTCGTTATTTATTTTGTTCTTGTCTTGTGTTCTTTTTATCTAACTTGTGATATTTCTTTCTTGTGTGATAACATGTTTGTTTGTGCTTCATTGTTGTTTTCTATGCATGACACAAATCTAGAAATCGGGTTAAAACCCTAGATGTGTACATTGGCATAATTGTATGTACGCAATCAGTATGCTGTGCATGCATTTCTGGGCAGAACCTAGATTCCATTTTTATTTAATTTTTTTGTCATTTACTTGTTTTATTTTACTAATGTTGTATAGTTTTTATTTCTTTTTTCATGTAGCTTATTTTGTTTTTTGTATGTATATATCTCATTTGGTTTCTTTTCTTTGTAGTTAATAAGTACAAAAAATACAAAAAAGTTAATTTCCTTTCAAATAATTGGCTTAGAATTTATTTTTAATTTGATTAGGATAAGTCACAGATTTTGATTAATTTTTCTCCAGCATGTTACTTAAATTTGAATTTGTTGATGTACAATAGAATAGAGTTTGTTCATATGAGATTTTGCATATTTTGTTGCTTTGACTATTTCCTCCTTAAGTGTCTTTTAGAATCAAATTGGTAAGGATTTGAATGGGCAAGGGAATTAATGTGAATGATCAGAATGTTTCCCATCATGGATTTGTTTCCAATTGAAGCTTATGCACGTGGCAATGAGGTATTGTGACTTAATTTCATCAATTTGAATGGCATTGAATATGGTCTTGCATGTTAAGGTGATTTAGTAATTCGTAGATTGATACGACTGTTAGTCTGTTATTAGTTTCCTTTGTTACATGATAATGTTTTGTTTCCTTTTTATATCTAAACATGGCAGCCAATGTATCCTCCTTGCATTGTTTCCTAATTTAATCTTGTGCATGGACATACATAGCCGAATATTCCCCACGGAGTTTGGAAATAAATTCTTGCATTTAATTGGGAAATGAATGACTTGATTAAAATGTGATTGCATTTAGGTTGTGGCACTGTTCCACTGAACTCTTTCTGATTCTTGACGTAAAAAGATTGGAACTCTAGCTAGTGTAAGATTTGGGTAACCTTTCTTTACAACTCTCTCTCAGCCTTGCTTCTTTATTTATTTATTTATTTATTGGTTTTTGCTGTTACCAACTAATAAAAAAAAGAAACAAAATAAGAAAAAAAAAGGAAAAGACTCAAACTTGGCATGAGTTAAGCCTAATTAGGCATTATTGCATGTAATTGGTTACTAGTACTCTATACATACAGCTTTGTGGATTTGATATACGGCTCCTGGGTTTTGTTGGTGTTTATATGGGGTTGTGGATTTGATATACGGCTCTTGGGTTTTGTTGGTGTTTATATGGGGAGTGGCTTTTGGGGCTTTTTCTTTGTGTTTCCATCTTGATATTAGGCATATTTCTTCATTGTGGGGTTTTAGAGTCTTACCATTATTGACAACATAAACATGATCTTCAGCTTCAATATTTTACTAGTTTTTCTGTGATATATTCTGATATTTTCCGTGATACATAATGCTTCAAGGAGAGGATAAAGTAATACTCTTATCATAATTTTGGAACAAGATAAACACATGCAAGCAGCACTATGCATTTGGTGATGGGCTGGCATGGAGAGCCTCCTCTTAATGTCTCACGTTGTGCATTTGGTTGGAGAGGAACAAGGGGGCTTTTAAAGGTTTAGAGAAGTCCATAGAACAAAAGAAATCAAGTTGAATTTTCTTGATGTTTCGTTCAGATGGGTTTTGATTCCCTTTTGATTTTGATTCTTTGATATATTTCTCAGACTTTTTAGATGTTTCCAATTTTGTTCGATGTACTCTCTCTCTATTTTTTTATTTTTGGGGTGATCTCACTTGTATTCTACCTGTTGCATAACTGCCCCCACCCTTTCCTGAGAAGTAACATATTGACATTTGATCTCTAGTATGTTGATTAATGGTTTTTCCTTTTGGGTTTTTTGTTCTTTATTTTGGGTTGGTGAAGCATGTTTTGTACATCACTCATATTTCCAGCTCTTGTTCATAATTTAAAACCTGCATTTGTATTTCTTGCTGTTTCCTAGTTATCTTTGTTCTTTCCCTTTCGTTTAAGTTGTCTCTTTACCCCTAGAACCGAAAAGGGCCTTCGTTGCGCTGGAACTTCCCTTTCTTTTTTCCCCCTAGCTCTAGTAGGGTTGATTTGGAGGTTAATTCTGTTAGTTAACTTTGATCCCAATAGGCATGCTTAAAAGAAAATATGGTCTATGGAAAGACATGATTACTGCATAGACTTGCAAACAAAATTGGTTTGCATTTAAAATTTTTGTAAGAACATCTCATTTTCATCAATCTAGCATTTAAAATTAAAGGGATTTATCTCGAGCTTAGTTCCAACAATCAAGTTTTTTGACTGTATTGGTAGGTGTCCATGGTAGATATCACAATATGGTATGGGCCAATAAAATTTGATATTGCTAAAGTATAGTAACCATTACATGTGGTCATTGCTTATATCTAAGAAAACTCTTTCATGCTTATCATTTAGGCAAGAATGAGTCAGTCATCATTTATGTATTTAGGTTTGAATGACTCCATGTAATGATAGACTCTATTGCAGGCTAACATCTACATATTGGACAATACTAAAAGCCATGCTTGCGTTTGGGTAGTTTAAGTGCGATTTATATTTTTTCAAGCTATCAACTGTGAAGTCAAGTTTAATTTAAATAGTGCTTGGATTATGTGTTATGTAGTGTCTTGTCATATCATGTATTAGCAAAGATGTACTAATAATGTGTCATTGAAAATAATTTTTGTATATCATGGAAGACTACTAGTCCTTTAAATATTGTTTGATATGTCATCACAACACAAGCATTAGTTTTTGTTGCCCCTCGTCCCCTCAACTTTGCACATAGTAGGTTTTGAATCCATAACCATACTTGAGGTGAGGTGATGCCATTTGAGATAGAGTGTCAGTCCTTATCTCTTGAAGTGGTAAAAGTATAATAGGCCCTGTAGTTTTTTTATATCGGTTAAAAAAATGCCATAACAGTATGGCAAAGGTACATGCTATTTTGGAGAGATTGCTGAAAAGTGTTAAAACAATTTTTCTATTCCTTGTACTCTGCAGAGCCAGTCTTTTTGGAATTAGGATTAGCTGCCAAAGTAGGTGCTTGTAAATTGGAATCTCATAATATAGGGTTTCTTTTTTCAATTCATTACTGATTTCTCTGCCTGTTTCTGATTAATGTTTTAAATTTAAGGTTTCACCATGTTTGTTTTCTCTCCTAGAATCATCAGAATTTTTTGAAGATATATATTTTTTTGTTGCTTTAATTCTTTATGATACTTTGTAGTTTCTTTTGCAATTCTTATGCTCTTGTGTTGTTTTCTTGTATAATTTTTGGCCATTCTGTTTTGGCAACCTTTATATCGATTTCATAGGCTATTGCATGCGATAAATGGAAAAAGAAAATGGGCAAGTATTATTATAGGAAGGCTGTGCATTTAAATAAGTTGAAAATTTTAGTCCAACATTTTGATCGTGAATGAGAACTGAAAATCTAATTATGAAATTAGTTAGAATATACTGGAACTGATAAATGATAAATGCAATATCATTTTTGGTTATATAATTTAAAAGAATTTAGGAATTGAAAAAAAGAAAAAGAAAAGAAAAAGGAAGTTCATGACTATGATAGTCCTGTAATATAAAATATATTTACCTCTTAGTTGGGCTTGATTTAATCTACCTCTATGGATCCTCAAATCAACAAAAGTAGTTTTGTGCTTTCATATGGTTTAGACTAATGGGGTTTTTTTTTTTTTTTTTTGGATTCTGATTTTTTTGAATTGAATTGCAAGTTCCTGTTGATTTGGTTCTTGTTTGTAGCGAAGAACTTATTTTTGGATTTTCTTTGGTCTCTTGCATTTTAGAATTTCCTGGTTCTTGAATGTTATTGATTTTATTAACTAGACTTTTAAATTTTGTATATTTTTGAATGCCTTTCTTGGTAGTCTTAGCTGTACCCCATTGGTTTTTTATTCTAATTCGTGTGGAATATCCTTTCAAATGTATAGGGACTTGAATTAATTTTCATGTTCCTGATATTTTAAAGATTTTTCATCTATTTTCTATGTTTCTCCTTTGAAATTTGTGGCATGAAGTTTATTGATTAATATGATCTTTCATGTATAACTACTTAAAAAGAAAATTGTTCTCCTCGTGTTTACAGAGAATCTTTAAGAATAGCCAAAGAAAATGTATCTGAATTGTGCTGATCATGTAGATTTTAGAGATCAAACTCCCATCAAAATTTGATAGTTTTCATGTTTGAAGTTACCCATCTGGAATTTTTGTTATTTTCCACTCTGTATTGATTATATATTATTAATGTTTGTTTCTCCAACTACTCGATCTGATGAGGCAATTGAGGCTATCAAATTTTTTCGTCATCTCTGCCCTTATGATTCTCATCAATCTCTTGACAATCTGTAAGTTGAACTCTACAAGGTAAAACTAAAACCTGTTTTATCCATAAAAAGTTTCTTATATTTTACTTGCCATTCTTTGTCATTTGCCGTTTAGCTAGTACCTATATTTCATCACCTTAGAAGATTAGTTGGGTGAAATGCTTGTATCAACTATAAAGGTTTAGGGATAAGATACTAGATCTTGTTGCTGTAGAGATGGGAAAACACATGATTCATATGTTGAAAATTCTTACTTAAGATTCATAACATGATGTGGTTGCGTGTAATTAAGCTTACTGGAAATTATAAGTTGACACCAATTTATATAATGCTTACTGTTGATGTAAACCTTTTGATCTTGATGATTTATTAAAGTAAGTAATGAATATTAGAAAATTTGAATCTTGTAGTCATTATTACTAAAAAAGAATACTGAAAATGAAAATTCCAAATGATTGTGATTGTTGAACTTTATTTTATTTTTTTATTTTTTATTTCAAAATTGGATACCTAAATTTCTATTGTCGGGAGCTGAATTGATCTTTAAGGTTGCGATTGGATGAAGAATTTGAGAAATTCTTATAATTTCCAAATTGATGGGAATTCCAATCCCATCAATTTAAATCTCAATTCACATATGAAAGGCACTTCTTCCGTCCTTTTGAGTACGCTCTCCAGCCCCCTTTGTGTCATAAGCTAGTAGGGCACGTAGCTGTAAAGAAGCCTGAGGTACCATGTGGGGTGTCTGAACTGAAGCAATATGATGGGCCTCAGTGTTTTGTTATTCTTAGAAACCGTGGTTTGTAAAAATTTTGAGTTTGAGCCTTTAATGATTTACTTTTTTTCCTCCACAAAAGAGAAAAGTTTTTGGAACTGATTCTGTTGTTTTCATTTATGAACTTATTACTGCAATTATTTGATAACGTTGAACTAGTATCAATTTTTTAGACCCTGATTTTGCTCATTGAGAAAGCCCTTAAACTTTGTAACTGTCTAGATTGTTGCTATGGTGAAATAGTATTCTTTTTTTAAATGCAGATTGGGTTGATGGTCTTAATACCTGTATAAGGTTTATATGTCATAAAAGCTGGTTGGGTGGGTGGTTTATGCCTCAAAAGAAGAGTTCTTTTGCTTTGCAACACCCTAAAAGGTGGTGGGTATTTGGTCTCAATCTAGCACTCTTTGATATAAAGGTCTTATTTGATTTAGTTTACCCCTAATAAGACCTCACTGAAATATATAGTCCCATAATGTTTTAATCCTAATAGCATGCGCAAGTTTTTGTGTCTCCTAAAATATTAGGAGTGGCAGAGGCAAGGGCAGCCTACATTGGTGTACATATTATTATGTTCCATGTAGCATCTGGAAGAATTTTATTTGATTTGTAAGTTTTTCATTGCTGTTGATATCCGGGATAATGGTAAGAATTTAATTTAGTATGCATCAAATTAGTTTTGTATATTCACAGCAAGATGCTAGAAGTTTTATGGGACTAAAAGCATGTCATGAATGTATTTGCTTCTAAACTCCTATTTATGTTGAAGGATTTTGGTTACATATCTTGGTATCAACTAGTTGCTATGAAGTTGTTTAAGTCGTGTATTGTTTTTCTACTGAACATTTATGGATATTACATGCATGTATTTGCGTGTAAGCATTTCTTATATTTTACAGAGATCCGGAAGGGTGGAAGAAGAGATTGAAATGCTTCAGCACAAGCTGAAGCATATTGAAGGTTCAAATAACTGTCGACAGGAAATGTCAAAGTGGATGTTGCATCTTTTCTTTTTTTGCTTTCATACTTGTTATATATTCCAAGGCGTTTGCATTAATTTGATACTCTTATCAATGCAGAATTCTTGGAAACTTGGCTTGGGCTTACTTGCAGCAAAACAATTATAGTTCTGCCAAAGAACATTACAGGTAAGTTTTTCCATTCTTTGAATTTGGCTCATTGGGCTTCTCTGATAAAAGGCTAGGCATAAGCCCAACTTATGTAGTTAAGCATAGAAACAAAGTAGTCTTTAAGAAACTCTACCTTTAATCTCTGCTTGGCTAAAGAAGTGAAAGTGTGAAACTAACTTCATAATTATATAATTTCTCATATAGTTTACTTGATAATTATATGACTAATGTAGCTTTAATTCATAAAAAATATGCATTTAGTAATATAATTTTAGTGCTTTTGAGACCTACATTTGAACTTTTTTGTTTAAAATGAAAACCAAAAACAGGGTTAATATCTGGCCGAATGTCTTGTTTAACTTGTAAATGGCCTTTGAGTGTTGCTCTATGTATCGGCCCATTTTGTGTAAATAATGGTTGACTGTGGAGATTAATCTGTATAAAGATTGAAAATAAGCTATGAAGCCCAATTCATGAAATAAAGTAATTTGTTGGACCTGTCCAAAGTAAGGAAAAAATATATCCTGTAGAGAAGAAACATATACACAATACAAGGGCTAAATCAACCCAAGGAAAATGTACTTCTCTTTATTTATTTTATTATTGTCTTGTGTTCTAAGTTGTTTTTCTTTTTATATTGTATAACCTTTGATTTTTTTTTTCTTGTGTGATAACATCTTTACCTGTGCTTCATTTTTCTTTTCTATGCATGACACAAATTTAGGAATCAGGTTAAAACCCTAGATATGTATATCAGCATAATGGTGTGTACGCATTCAGTATGCTGCGTACGCATTTTTGGGCAGAACCTAATTTCCATTTTTATTTATTATTTTTTTTGTCATTTACTTGTTTTATTTTACTGATGTTGTATTGTTTATATTTCTTTTTTCATGTAGCTTATTTTGCTTTTTGTGTGTATATATCTCCTTATTTGGTTTCTTTTCTTTTTAGTTAATAAATCCAAAAAATACAAAAAAGTTAATTTCATTTCACACAAGTGGCTTAGAATTTCTTTTTAATTTGATTAGGATCAGTCACAGATTTTGTAACTTTTCTCCAGCATGCTACTTGAATTTGAATTCGTTGATGTACAATAGAATAGAATTTGTTGCATGTGAGATATTGCATATTTTGGTGCTTTGACTATTTCCTCCTTAAGTGTCTTTTAGAATCAAATGGGTAAGGATTTGAATAGGCAAGGGAATTAATGTGAATGATCAGAATGTTTCCCATCGTGGATTTGTATCCAATTGAAGCTTATGCACGTGGACTTTGCTAAATGAGGTACTGTGACTTAATTTTATCAAATTTTAATGGCATTGAATATTGTCTTGCATGTTAAGGTGATTTAGTAATTCGTAGATTGATACGACTGTTATTAGTTTCCTTTTATATCTAAACATGGCAGCCTATGTATCGTTCCTTGTATTGTTTCCTAATTTAGTCTTGTGCATGGACATACGTAGCTGAATATTCCCCACGGAGTTTGGAAATAAATTCTTGCATCTAATTGGGTAATCAATGACTTGATTAAAATGTGACTGCTTGATTTATTTTCTTCCCTTTTTTAATATGGTTCACATGCATGATACTTTCCTTGTACATTGGTCTTGAAGATTTGAATTCAAATATAAAGTTGATTGTTCAATTTAAGGGAAGTCTTGTTCGCATGCTTGTATGCCTTGACAACCACATGCTCACATGCTTTGCCTTTATGATCAAATGCTCCCATGCTCACATGTACACATGCTCGGATGTTCGCATGTTCATATATCCGAAAGCTAGGATGCTCATGTGCTCGCATGTTTGGATGCTTGCTAAAAACAAGGTTATAGTGTGTATAGATGGAAGATATCCAAACATATTATCATCTTCTTTTTACCACCATTCCCCACTAGTTCTTTGAACCGTCTATTGCAATCTTGCCTTTTACTTTCTATAATGTGCTACATATATTTAAGAATGTGGTATTTTAATCACTGTTCTTTTTCTGTAGATTTCAGTCCCCTTGTTGATGGGCAAGATTGTGGTTGGATCTTTAGTTTCGGTAGCGTACCTCATTTTTATGATTTTAGGTGGAAGGGCTGTTTGGGAGGGAGGACATCAAGGTAAAAAGGTAACCAATTGTGAAATATTATATATAAATTATAAAGGACAGTATTCATTTTCTCCAACTATGGTGGGAAATTTTTTTTCGAAGGCTCATAAATTGTTGCAGTTCAATATTTTATTTTAACTTTCTATCTACTTCCGTAGATGAATCAGCATTCCAAAATACACCATGCAATGCAACTGAATGAACGTCTTGATTGGCCTTTGTTTCAAAGAACTTTCATACCATGCCGTATTCAATGTAGAGCATTATGAATGTCTTGTGCATGGGTTTAGATTTTGTTGTTTCTAATTTTGTAAGCAAAAAACCGCAAAGGAAAATTTTACTGAAATTTAAAAATTTTGAAATTGCAATTAATTTGATCTAATCTTTCTCACATAAATAAATTATTCATATAAGGTCTGTATGTGTATTTGGTAGTTATTTTGGACTTTGGTTATCACTCGGTTATGATTTTCGCAAATGCAAATATGCACAACTTCACATATATATAATTTTTACACCATGATACTTTCATTTTTTAAATTGGAAATCTTGCAGGTGAAGCATATTTGTGGATTGTGGCTTTCTGTTGAATAATAAGGTGACTATTTTGTTAAGTTTGATCTTTTTCCTTCACTCTCATGTTTCATTGGATATGTGTGTGACCAAATTTTCTGATTCCTCATTTATGGATATTAATTTTGATCAATATCAGCAGTTTAGATGTTTTCATACTACATTTCATTTTCATTTCCCTTGCTAACAAAATTTTTACTTGCTAATCCCAAATCTTGTCCGAGATCCTTACTATTCTGGGTTTGAAAATTGTTAATGTTAAATGAAGTTTGATAGATTAACTGAAAATAGTTTGTACAAACCGAAGTGCCAATTTATACAAATTGTCATGGATAATATTTTATCAATCTGGACAAACCATGGCAGAATTGGTTTCATCAGATCTCATATCTCTCTCCCCCTTATGTATATTATGATTCCAATGCTTTTTTGTTCTGCTTCTAAAATCACCATTTATGTACATTGTAGATGGAGAAGGTAATACTGTTTCTAAATGCATAGCCAAGATGTTGGCTTGAAACAGCCCAAGGTTCTCCTCAGGTAAGATCTCAGAAGCAATATCCAAGCTCTTTTCCCTCATATAATCATTCACTCAATTCCAAGTAAACCGGTAGCTCAACTCCATCCTATATTTAAATTTCCACATTATTAATCTATTTTTGACTAATTAAAGTTTGTTAAATTACCGATTCTCTCAAAAGCTTAAGCGATTAGGAAGTGACGAATTTAATTACTTAAATATGATTCTAACACTCCCTCTTTATAAGTGAGGCCCAACACATGGGATTATAAGATTTTAAATAGGAGATAAAGTGGAGACAAGCATCAAACTCAAGATCTTCTACTTTAATACCATGTTAATTTATCAATTATCTCAAAAGTTTAAGTTATTAGGAAATGGTGAATTCATACACTTTCACCATAATTCTAACAAAGTTAATATTCTTTTAACGGATTTTTCTTGGTTTGGGATATGGTATCCGTAAGTGTTCCATTTTGACCACATTGCACGTGCTCAATGTAGATACGTTGACTATTCGTTTTTGATGCCGAACCTAGTTATTTCGTACAGTATTGTTGCCATTGGCTTCTTCCTGCCCTGGTCCTGCATGGGGATAGCTCTAAACTAAGCTGGGTTGCTAAGGTATCAGCATATTCTAATATCTATCTCATTTTTATGTCAAGGGGATGGGAACCTCTAATTTCTGCTTGATATCAAGTTTTTTTTTTTTTTTTTGTTGAATGCTCTAGTTTCTAGAATGTCATTGTTAAATATATAGGTTATAACTGATGTATTATGTATATTTCCCCTCTGAACATGAAACTGATATTGCTTCTTGATTGTTCTGGTTTCTGGTTCTTTTAGATGACTTCTTAAAAATATTTTTCCTTTTAAATTTTTCATTGAATCTGATGGTTGTTCTGTTGGCAGTTCTGGTCAAAAATCACTTTGTGCCAATTGTGCTTCAGAGATCAATTTTGCGTCTTGCTGAGAAATTTGGGAGTGAACGAGACAAACTCATAAAGAAATATATGGTTTGCTCTTGCCTTTCATATCTCTCTCTCTCTAAATGATTCATGAAGTTTAAGGTCTATGATATGCATAAAAATATTAGTCTAATTTAAACGATATCACATAATCTCATGGCTTTTTAAACTGTCTAATCATTTTATTTTTTTTGATAGATAAAGGTATATTTTATTTAAATATGTAAGTCACCAATACATCTGATTTTTGGTTTGATGAGTATGTGGGTTTCTTCCTCCTAAAAACCAAAGATCTCTCAAAAATTTAAAGAGGATATGAAATCTACCAAACCAGTTGGTCACCCTGTATCAACTAGAAGCCAAGAAAACAATGAGCTTACCTACGTCAACTTAATTCTCATAGTTGAAAATTGCTGCTCCCTAAAAATCCTTTGGTACTTTCCATCTGCAAAGTCCACATCAAACATGAATGTCCTAAATCTCAAGCTTTGTGTCGGAAGGAGTTTGGCTTCCTTCTCCAACCTTGAATCAACAAAAGCAGAGTCTTAGACATCACCCACCAAAATCTGAACATTCCAAGGATGAACTCGCACAACTCCCTTGCAAAAGAATAGTGGAGTAGGAAATGATCTGTGTTCTCACCCCTCCTCTTGCATAAGCAACTCCAAATCAACTATACTCTGATTTATTGATATGCTAGAAGGATGGAGAAACTATGTTAAATCCAAGAAAGGAAGGCTTATTCTTATTCAATTTCTTTTTTAAAGTAATAATTGGTTATCATGTGTATAGTGAGTGCTATGTATTAGTATTTTATCAATTTTAGTGTTATGCTAATTGAAGCAAGGCAGCAGCCGAATCCTACACCTTCTAACTCTATTTTGGGGAATTGGGATTAGGGTTGATGTAGAAAAGGGTAGGGCCAATTAGGGTTTGATGGTGAAATATATTGGGAATAAGATTTAGGGTTTAATAGGCTTCTAGGGATGTTTGCACTTTGCAGATTTGATTTGATCTAATTTTTAGATCAATTAATTAAAGTAGAGAAATAACCAGAGACATTAAAGAGCAAGTGGAAGATGAATGAGAAAGAAACAGAATGATAAGAGAGATGCTAGGAAGTCAAATGCAGATCTAAGCCGTCAGTTCTCAATAATCTGCCTTATTCTTAAATGTGATTGGATAAATGATTAAATTCACCATTCCCATTAGATTAAGCTTTTGGGACAAGTGGTAGTTTATCATGATATTGGAGCAAGTTATCTTGAGTTGAAAACTTTGTCTCTACTTTACCTCCAATTTAGGTAGTTAAAAATTCTACATGTTGGACCCTACATATGAAGGAGAGTATTAGAATAAAAGTTAATGATTAAATGTACCATTTCCTATTAGTTTAAACTTTGGAACAAGCTAAATTTTACATTTACTATAGAAATGAGGAAATTCTTTTAAAGATCAAGGTAACTTCTATTGATGAAAAGATTTCTTGAAATAGTTTGATTGTGTTTAAAGCATTGGTAAGAAGAAGTTAATTGATTCAAGTTAATGGAATGAAAAAAGATAAAAAGAAGGCCAAGAAAAACATTAATATAATTAGTAAAAGAGGAATGTGTCAATTAGGGAAGTAACAAAGTATTATTTTGAATGGAATAGAATGGCAGACATTTGAGGACATGGATAGATCGGGAGACTAACTTCCTGCTTCTTTTAGTGGTTCTCTATTTGATTGGTCTCAAGCCTGGGGATTCACATCTTGTGATTCCCTCCCTTTTTTTCTTAGTTTTTTCCTTGTTTGTTCTTAATTTCTTCTTTGCTCTTTTTTTTTCCCTTGTAATTTTTTGGACTACTTTGTGATATTTGCATAGGGTAGCTTTTTATATATACATCTTTCTTACTTATCAAAAAA
>JAOWBE010072032.1:5449-18935 GCA_028566155.1 Quercus phellos | reverse complement strand
ATTCATGGTAGAGCCCATTATGAATGTGAGAGAAAGAAACATCATTTATCCATGTTCTAGGAGTACCTAAAAATTTTCCATGAACAATAGTGCTTGATTAAAAAAAGGTCAAGCTCAAATCTTAGTTTTACGGTTGTTTAATATAAAAATGGAGCTCAAGCAAATTAATTATTCATGAATAGGCTCATGAACAATGAGTAATACTTAGGTATTCTCAAAGCACGAAGAATGACGTTTCCTCCTTTCACATTCACAGTGGGGTCCACTCATTAAATTCATGGTGAGGCCCATTATGAATGTGAGAGAATGGAGCACCATTTATCCATGTTTGAGGAGTACCTAAGAATTTTCCATGAACAATAGTGCTTGATTAAAAAAAGGCTGATCTTAGGATTGTTTATGTGTTAGGTAATAAACTTGATAAGGGCTTGACAAATCAACTCATATCTTATTAAGCTTTTAATTAATTGGTAGTTGTAACAACTTGTTTAAACTAGATAGGCTTTGTAATAAGCTTAATATGGGCTTGCTAATATACTTATGTTATGATCTCAAACTTAAGAGCTTGAGTTTGACTAATGAATCAAGTTATTGAGCTTGAAGATTGTTAGCAGGCTTGGTTCAAGGTCGATTAGAGTTTGAACATTTTAATTTTATGGTTGAGCCGAATTTGAATATTCATTGCTCGAAAAAGCTAAGCTCATTTATAGCTATGTGTCAGAGTTAGCAAATTATATTGATCCTAGGCCTACTTGATCTCCCCTGCCATCTTAACAATTTCAAATTTTCGATGATTAAAGCCAAGAGGTATGCTTGTCATGCATTCATAGGCAAGATCGTAGGGTCTGTCTCTTGGGGTGTTGTAAATTCGTGGCCTACGATCCGTATCCCATAAACTTAGCCTACAAGTCCTAGGAATTGCATTTCACTAACAAGAAGATATTCTTTGATTCATCCTCATCACATTTAATTAAACAGTGATGTTTTAATCATGATTTTGTAAGAACCAATTAATTAAAATTATATATTTTTTTTAAACCAATCAAAACTAATTAACATAATCATAAGGTTAAAATCTTAATTCACAAGAATGCCTCTTAACCATTTCAATTTAACTTGGCATTATCTTTCAATTTAGTAGTCCGATTTATGCATTCAACATGTTGTTTAGATTATTATAAGCTCGTATGTATTTTGGAATAAAGTTCTTGCTCATCTGACGGTTCAAACAAAGCTTTTACCCTTCTATAACTAAAATTACTATCTTTTACCACTGATTGGTGAACAAAATTTCAATGGCAAAATGGGGTGTCTATAATCCTCTCCCTCATGGTCCTATGCTAACTCCAACTCTCTAAATGTAAATCCAAATCTTGGTTGTTCTTTCATTGGATGTCTTCAAAGAAAATTTCATGTCAAAGAGTCAGTTATCGTAGCCCTATACCCCTTCCCTTGAGAAAGTCTTTTTTTTTTTTTTAATAGTTTCCTCTACAACAAATGCGGTCTAATTTTTAGTTTTTTTTAATTGTTATTTACATTAAAGTGATTTTATTTTCACACATTGTGAGAACATGGCCCAAAGGGATCGACATTCCTTTTTAATGAAAAAAAAAATCCCTTGCTAACGAATTTCAACTTTCAAGCTGGAGATTAATTTAACTATGGACATTATTTCCTTATCTTATGGGATTTACATGTATTCTCCTTTCTCTACTCAATTAATTATAAAGGGAAAATTAAGAAAATCTCAAAATGAACTTCATTAAAAATTGAAAAAAAATTAAATGAAATAACCAAAAAAGAATATAAATTACATGGCTTTGGCCTAGGTACAATCTTTTTCTTTTTCTTTTTCTTTTTTTTTCTCTTTTTTTTTTTTATAGAGAGTTTCAACCTAGGACGTTTGCTCATGACGATAATTTTTAATTATCAAACCAAGACACCATTTGGTTTTTTCTGTAGGTTGGGATTGAATCTCAAATATCTTATTTAACCAACAGAAACTTTATCAGTTAAGCTAACTAAAACTCACATAGCCTAGGTACAATCTATGGGAGAGTGAATAAGTTATTTAATAGCACATCTCGATGAGTGTAGTGGGCCTTTTTGTAATACTAGGTGGGGTTGCCTCCTGTCGTACTAGGCCCAAGTTTTCTGGATAAGGGA
The DNA here is from genome assembly GCA_028566155.1 of Quercus phellos. Lineage (NCBI taxonomy): Eukaryota > Viridiplantae > Streptophyta > Magnoliopsida > Fagales > Fagaceae > Quercus > Quercus phellos. Next base: position 16,769 of record JAOWBE010072032.1, on the reverse strand, counting down.
GTTGGGACTGGTCCAATTGCAACCCATCTTGGTCCGACTTGTGCACGAATTACGCCCTATTTGCCAGACTTTGATTACATGCCCATGGCAGGCAAAGCCGCTACAGGGAAGTTATGGCAAGCAGATATGATAAAGATAACATAAGAAATATTAAACAAAATGAATAAAAGGGAGCGACAAGAAAGACCCCGTACACAAAAAGTAAAGAAATAAATGGGGAAATAATAATAATAGGCTTGTTTGGATCAAAGAGGAGAAAATTAGTCTGCCATCCCAAGTAATGCTACGGAACTGAAATCAAGAAGGGAAACCACTTCCTCAATGCGAATAATCTCCCCAGGGAAAGAAATTAATTACTTTGAGGGAATGGGCCTAAATGGTTTATGTCTAATAAGGATCCTTTTTCTTTGATAGAGAGCAAGGCTTTAGAGGGAGAGAAGGGATTAACCTATTGGTGCATGCCTGCCATTCCATCTCTCTCTGTTTTCTTTCATTGTTTCTAATTTTTCTTTTCTTCTTTCGTTTTCACAATATTTGTTTCCGTGTTGTGATTTTCTCCTAGAGGTTACTATTATTGTTCTTCCCCTCGCTGTGCATGGCAAAGGCCCTTTTTATAGTGCCTACCATGACTGGTTTTTACTATTTTAGCCTTTAACTACCTTTGTCTGATATGGGCATCCTTGTCGACCACTACTGGTTTGTCAGCCGCCTAGCCATCACCACTTACTTGTGTTGGCTATGCCACCAAACGAAGAAGGCTATTTTGTTTGTTTGTTTACCATGACACTCTTATCTGCTATGGTGTGGGTGCTCTCTCTCTCTTCCTATCCCTCATGGCATGCACCTAGTGGTTCCAACTCATCCTTACTTCTTTTGGGCGACGTGTCATTCCAGTAGGACATTTCCCCCAAAAGAGCTTAAGCAAGAACTCCAGAATAGGTTTTCCCCTCTCCCCACTGCCAAACCATGCCCTCTTACCTCTAACCTATGACCTCACCACATCCTATATTAGTTGGGTATAAGCTAGTGATATATTGGCCTTCCACATGTTTCACTTTTATGTATGTCTATAATCTGTCTGTTGTTCATGCGTTCACCGTGGTCTGAAGGCTCGTCTGCACAGTTTGCCGTTCATCCTTGACTTCTTATGGCGTGAGCTATTTTCTAATGTCTCATTCTTTAATGGCTTGCTCCCCTTAGGGGTCGGGCCTTGTTTGATTGTGGGCTTTTCCTTCTTTAGCCCACCCTTTTGTTCCTTCCTACAACCTTGTTGTTCCTGCTGTGATGTTATTTAACCCCAACTTGCTGGGCTTCTTTGGGCCTGCTGCTTGTTCTTTTCTCAATGACTCAGTATGGTCATCAGGCTTCTTATTATATCACTTGCGAGCTCCTGTGTCCCATTTGTTTCTTCTTGGGCATCCTTGGCCCATTTACTTTCCTTGGGCTTCTTTGGCCCTTTTCCTAACTCTGCATTCCCGTGGGCTTTTACTAACTCATTTGGGCTTCCTTAGCCGAATTACCTTATCCCTCATCCTTGAGGCTCATGAACTTGCCATCAACCCCTTACTTTCTTTGTTTGCATTACTTCGGGCTTGTTGTGACTCATTCTCACTTTTCTACATCATGTACTATCCATGGGTTTGCTACTTCTCTCTCCGGGCTCCTTTAGGCCCATTTGTTTCCTCAAGGCCCATTTGTTTATTTCATGGGCCTACGATTCATTATTCCTACCGCTTGGGTTTAATGGTTTTTCTATCCACTTACTAACTCTTTTCTACCCATGTTACTGGGTTTCTTCTTTCTATTGGGCTTCCTAAAATGATCATCAACAATGAGAAAGCTCGTGAGTGACAAAATGCAAGTTTTGACATCATAATGTCTAGAGAAGAAGAAAGTGATAGCAAGAATATAAAGTGGACACAAGATGTTCGTGGAAAACCCTAGGAAATGGATGAAAACCCACGGTTTGAGCAAGAAAGAATCATTCTTGCTCTGTTCAGCTTTGTATTGTATGGAAAAAGAGGTAACCCTTTGTTGATGCCCATTTTTGGCAACAAAGCCCAATGGCAAAAGAAGCCTAATAATATAAAAAATATGAAGAAATAAAATAGTAAAGTAAAGACCATTGGGCCAGAGAATGACAGGAATAATGGTCCACAGGCCTACAAAATAGTAAAGTGGCCCTAGAGAAAGCAAACGGGCCAAAGAAGCCCCAAATGATGAAGTAGTAAGCCCATGGGAATCATAAGAAATAGAAAGTAAGCAAAAACAGGCTGGAGAAACGCAAAGAAAGGAATAAGGATGTGGTAATTAGGTCAGGGAAGCCTAAAAGATTTAGTAAAAGCTCATGAAAATGTAAAAACTAGGAAAGAATGAAATGGGCCAAGGATGCCCAAAGAATGAAATGGGTTGAGGATGCCTAAGGAATAAAATGGGCCAAAAAAGCCAGAGATGTTGTATGAACTGGCCTAGCAGAAATGTTGGGTAGTAAAAATTAACGAAATGAATAATATATGAAACTGGCATGGTAGACACTTCAGCCTTCAAGCGTAAAAGTAATAAGGTAAACAAGGGTAAGTGATATCATAGCAAGAACAATGTAATGGTGTAGTAGGAGCACCAGCTAGCCCATGGACAAGGAATGAAAGGAGACATGGGCCTAATTAAAAGAGAAAGCCCTCACCCAAGCAATATCTAGCCTGAAGAACGAATAAGATGCAAAGAATGAAGACAAAGAACTCATCCACACTACAAGAGTTAAACAAGCACCAAAGCGTGTAGCAAAGTCAGACAAACTTGTAGGCAATGGCAAATGCATGAACACTAGAAAAACAATGGACTCATACGGAAGTGGAGCATGCATACAAGGCTCAAGCACCACCTACCTATACCCAGCCAATACAGGGGAGGTGGGCCACGAGTTAGAGGTAAGAAGGGGTCTGGTCTAAGGGTGGGGAGAAGGAGGAGCCTATTTTGGGGTTCCCGCTTAAGATCTTTTGGGAGAAATGTCTTACTAGGATGACATCCCTCCCAAAAGAGGCAAACATGAGCTGGAATTACTAGGTACATGCTATAGGGGTTGGTAAGAAAGAAGCCTAGCCCTTATCCGGATGGGAATGGTAAGGGAAGTAAAGAACTAAACAAATCCACTTTTGTTTGGGAATGAGGCATGGCACAGCCAACACAATGTGGTGGTGGTGGCTAGGCAACCTGCAAACCATTGGGCAATCCTAGAAGGACACCCACAACCAGCCAAAAGTAATTAGGGGGTAAAAATGATAAATCCCATCATGACAGGCAATATAAAAGGCCATAGACGTGCATAGTAAAGAACAATGAAAATAGAGAGGGAAAGGGAACAACAAGGGAAAAGAAAGAAAATAAGGAAAACAAGGAAATCGAGAGTAGGGAAGAAAAATATGAGTGATAGGAGTAGAAGCATGCACCAATAGGCTACCCATTTCTCTCCCTCTCAATAGCCCACTCTCTAACAAGTCAACAATCTGATATCAAGTCACTTAGATCCATTTTCTAAAGTGAGTAACTTCTACAGCAGGATTTCCCTCTGAGGTTACCCACATTAGAGGTTGATTCCCTTCTTGGATTTGAATTTGCCAAAGAGTCAAGTCCATTCCTTTAGTAGACTAATATTCTTTTCTTTTGCCATGGTTGATCAAGGACTAATGTAACTTTTTTGTTATTAATCTATTCCTACTGTAATCACGTTATCATACTTCTCCTTTGTTGAACTGTACAAGTATTATTGTTATCAATAGAAAATATTTTAGTTAAAGCGATTTAGTTATCTTGCTGTATTATGTTTTTCCTACTATAACATTTTGTAACAGTATTTACTATCGTGGGCACATGACACACCCAAGATTCCTACCAGGGCTCTAACTTGCGCACAAGTTGGCTTAAAGTGTGTTTCAATTAGGCTAGTCCCGACTCTCCTACCCCAGAATCATAGGGCCGTAGTACTGCAGGAGCAATCCAACCCAAGACGCAAAAAAGGCCTACCACACCCTTGTACAATAAGGATGTTCTTCCTTAAAAGAGAAACCTTGTTCTCTACCTTACGTTATTATCAACTTTCTACTCTCTTCTCAAAAGATCTACTTGGGTTCTTCCCCTAAAACTCTAGCTGCATGTTCCTTTTATAATTACAAAGACAGGTATCAAGTCATCATTTTCCTATTTTTGACCTTACTACAGCTGGGGTATTATTTGGTGACTGTAGGAGAGAGAATACACCAACATCAACACTGTGGCATCAAGGTAGGTGATTTTGCCACTGCCTGGGAATAACTCTTGGGCAATGAAATGGACATTAGAAGTACTATGGGTGATACACGTATCCCTAAAGTGGTCTAACTTGCACTCAACCAATAAGGGGTGTTTCTATAATTGCCGACTTTAAAAGATCACTATCTCTATTTTGTAAGTGCTTGAGTACTATGTCAAGTGCATATCTTACTTCCTTCCGAAAGCAATCATGTCCTTGGCATGGGCTAAGGATTGAACCTTACAGCAAACATTTCTCCTTCCTTTGCCAATAGCCATTCCACTTGTAAGGCCCAAATCTAGACACATCAACACTCTCCCATGCCTTGGCTGATGTACTATACATTAGCCCCCCTGATTGTCAATGGCACATAATGACTAAGGCCCTTTACAGTTACATCGTTTCAGGCGTTAACACTTAAGAAATCATACCTTGTGACGTTTGAACATGGACACATGGCCTGCAAGGGTGTTTTTAGCTATTTTGGCATCTCTTCGTTTCCCGCGTTTTGGAAAACAGACATTACTCCTCATAAATGTCGTGCCTCTTCACTTAACTGCAGTTAGTGATTTAAATAAGTAAGATCTCTTCTTCATTCTTTATTCCTTCTATATCTTCATATCTTTCACAGAAAAAACCTTAATCCAAACAAAATGTCAAACCTTTCTTCCACTAGTTCTAACTCCCCAAAACACACCTTGAGTTCGTTTGAGGATGCTTCGGGCTCCCCAAACAATAACATTCCCTCACCACCACCAAATCCTGCAAATCCTCCTCTCCCTTTCCTAATACTTCCTTTGCCTCCCCAAGTCTTCATTTCACAAGAGGTTCATCCTTTTGACTAGAGCAAGGATGAAGGTGAAGACTCTGAAGAACTTCGGCTACAAGCTGAAGAAGAAGCTGAAAAGGCAGAGTACAATGCCTTCATGGCATCTCTCTCTAGGTGTAGGAAAAGGCACAAGCCTTCTCAATTAGGCTCTAAGTCCAGTGCTTCAAACCCCTTTGACTCGGAGAAGTCAGAATCCTCTAATAGCTCTAATTCAAGGGATGATGAAGGTGAGGAAGAGGAGGAAGAAGAAGAGGAGATGGAGTATCTAGAGGACTCTAGGGATGACTCGGTTGCTTATGCGCATCGGTCTCCTTGATCTGCTCACCATTAATCCTGTAGCTTTCCTTCTTTTCTTTTCTTTTTTTGTCTTTTCTTTTTTATATGTAAGCCATATTATTGGCCTAGGTTGTAGGATTTTTAGTTTTTCTTTTTAAAAAAGTTGTTTTTTTGTTTTATTTGTATTTGTGTTTTTGTATAGGGAAATGGTGATAGGCCACAAGGGCCAAATCATGTAAATCTCTCTTTCCAATTGTGTAATATTTAAATACAAAACATATATGAAAATTAATTTGTTTTCATCATGTGTTATAGAGCATTTGTTTACATTTTTGTTATGCCTTATTATTATTATCATTATTACATCCCTGCACAAAGGCATAAAATGTAAACATGTTAGTCAAACAAAATGAAACAAAGTGAAACTGAAATTGTTGGTGAGGAGTTGTGCCTTTCCACTTTGTCTGTGAAGGCGGTTTCCTTGATTTTCTCACCATCAATTGCTCTCTTGTCAGAGATATAGGGTATATTTGGTAATTGCTTTTTCCTTTTACTATTTGTTTCCAAAAATTATTTTCTATTTTTGAAACTAAAAAACTTGTTTGGCAACCCAATATGGGTTGAAAATAAAAACTGTTCTCAAAACTCAATTTGTGAAGGAAACTGAAAACATGCAAAAGACTATTTTCAGTTTCTAATTTTCAAAAGTGAATGAAAATACGCATTTGATTTAATAAATCTGTCTCATTTAATGAGTTAGCATTAAAGTTCAAATCCAAGTAACAACATATTTTAGTATTTTTTATTTTTTTCTTCAAAAAACTTTTTTTTTTTTTAATTTCAACTAAGCAAACATGTATTTTATTTCAAAAATACAAGAAAATTGTTTTTTTTTCTTTATATTCCCAAAAACAAGTTTTTGAAAATATAAAATAAAAACTGTTACCAAACATAACCTTAATTTTTTCCCCCTTGCTGACATGTGTCAATTTTGAAAAGACACCTCATTTTTTGAATGATCTCTTTTTAGAGGGAAAAGAATAACTTCCCAAAGTATAAAAGGAAAAGAAATCTTTCTTCCCTTATTTCTCTCATTCTTTCCTTTTCTTCTTCTTCTTCTTCTTCAACCTAAAACCCATAATCCATCCCCAACACAAAACCATGGGTGTCAAACGTGGTCTGAGATCCAGCTCTGCAAAATTTTCAGAATCGCCACCCTAAAAAATCACTGGGCCTCTACTAGGGGGAGATGAAAATCCTTCTATAGAGGAGCAATGGATTATTTCTCCCTTCTTTGAAGATTATCTATTTGACAAAAGTCTCGATTGGGACTCGATTCCTTGTTCTGAATATCCTCCCTACGCAACATGTGGAGAGCCTGATGATCTCCTGACAATGGATCTGGATTTGAAGCATATTCCCAGACTTGGCACTTACAGAGGAGATTTTGCTCCTACCATAGATGTGGTCTTCAAATCCTACACTTCAATTTCCAAAGGTTGGAGAAGTTGTTGTCGAAGGGTGTTGGCCCATGCTCCCTTCATTGACATTTTGCAAAGGGTACATCTTGTGCACACAGTACTTGTATTTTCTAGCTTAGACATCAGCAAGGACAATGAAAGCCTTATCTCTCTCTTATATCAGTGGAACTCCACTATTCACACCTTCTTCATAAGGTGTCAAGAAATCTCTCCCTTTTTAAAGGATGTCTATGAGATATTGAGACTTCCCCTGTTTGGAGATTATGAAGTGGTCAATATTTCTTTGTCTCCTAATGAAGCTAAGGCCGAGAAATTCCTTGAAGATGCAGTGAAGAAGACCTTGAAGAAAATAGTTCTAAAGGCAGTAAGAAAAGGGAAAACCCCCAGTGAGGAAGTACCTGAAGACACCAATGTTAGTGGGGACAAAGGCTCCAAAGCCAACTTTTGGGGGTGGATCAGGTACTTTTGGAGGGAGTATGCTGATGGCATGGATAAGGAAGCCAATATAGATTCTTTAAAGGAAGGCATTGACTTTGTTGTAGGAGAAGGTAAATCAAGCCCTTATGAACTTAAAGGTTTTATTGCTTTCTTATTATCTCGCCATCTATTTGAGAGATATCCTCATGAAAAGATTTTAAGTAGGCATTTTCCTCTAGCTATTAAATTAGCCAAAGGACATTCCTTTCCCCTTCCTCCCTACTTTTTAGGAACTCTGTATTCTTATCTAAATCATATTACTCTTGACTTGCAACGCTCATGGGGTAGATTTCAAGTAGAAAACTTTATACCTATTGCATTTTTACAAATATGGTTATGGGAACATTTTAGGAATTATGCCCCTATCCCTAGAGTTTTAAGCTCTTATAAAACTAGTCTGCCATCACCCCAAGGGTTGCCACATTCTTGGCATTGTAATAAGGTGGTGGTGTCTTCAAATAGTTTCCTTAGAAAAGTGTTGGATGACCTTACTGATTGGACAGCCAAACCTTACTCTGCCTTAGAGGGTGAGCTTCCTCCACTTTCACTTCTCTAGAGAGTGTCCCTGTTTCTCGTTATAGGAATACTCCTTGGTCTAAAGAAGAACTTTCCTTTGTTGCCTATGCCTTTCCTTCTCACCTCCAGGCACATTTTCAAGAAGAATATGAAACCCAAGCTTATAATCCCCATAGGTTTGCCTGCCAAATTAGTTTTGAGTAAGATGTGTTGGGGCACTTCTCTACTTTAGTTTTGCCTAGTGTAGTGGCGTCCTTAGGCTTTAAAAGGGAAAACATCATCAAGATATTGGTATCAAGTCCCGAAATTCCTTTTACCTCCCCTACCAAAGCTGGACTACCTTCACCCAAGTTCAAGTCATGGTCGTCTAATATTAGGGAGCATGTTAGGAATTTTGGAGAGAGTGGGGCCCAATGGGTAGATGTCCCATCTATCTTTCAAGGTGATTTGACTTTGAAGCTCCCTACCAAAGCCAAACTTTTAGGTACCAGGAGGAAGAAGAGTACAAAAGTTTCTTCTATAAAGAAACCTATGGTACACACTTTCTTTTCCATGATGACTTTGCTTTTGTAACGTCTTCTCTTAATCAATGGTGTAAGTAACATTTTCTTCCTTTCTCTGTTTTGACCTTTGACAAGTTACATAATCTGTTCCTCGGGCTTAAACCAAAACAAATGTCGTTCCTTCAACTTAACAAGCTTCTGTGCAAGAAATGACTTTTGATGAGGAAATGGAATCCAATGCTGAAAATGGGGATTCAAATTAGGTGTATACTAAAAATCCTCAAGAGAAAGAAGACTTTGCAGAAGCTACTTCCAAGGACCAAGAGAGTGAAAGCACCAAGACAAATTTCGATCCACTGTTCTCATTACTTTCTCCTAATTTGAGAGCAACATGTTCTCAGCTGCTCTCAAAATATCCTAAGATGATGAAGGATACTGACAAGTGGACACTGTCCCTTAAGGGCTTTCTTTTGGGGCAAATTAGGTCTATAGTGTCCTAACTGCAGTCAAAAGGCAAAGAGGATTGGCTGGCTCTTCCCCTTGATGACTTCCTTTCCACACTAAGTGAGGCCAAGGGCTTCAGTGTCAATGTCGGCTGGCTAAAGAGTCATGTCATTACATTAAGGGACTTAAAGAAGGTAGGACCATTTATTCATGCTTCCTTATCTTTACTCTGTGAGTTGAGAGCTAAAGAAAGCTCTTGTATCAACAAAGCAAAGGAGACAAAGTCAACTTTAGAGGTACATGGCACTTCAATTAGTCAACTCCAGGAATCTATTAACAAACTTCAAGTGGAATTGACATCCAAGTAAGAAGTCAGTTTTGCCCTTCAGGCTTAGTTAGAAGGTGTCACAGCAGAACACGGTTCTTTAATGAAGGAAATTGAAAAGTTGGAAGGTGAGCTAGGAGCTCTGGGCCACCCAGACTTCTCTTTTAAAAACATTAATTCTCTCACAAACATTATTTAATTTTCAAGTTGTAATTTTTTATGGTCTTGAATGGCCATATGATTGTATTATAAACTTTACTATGCTTTATTCAGTTAGGACATTAAACTTTGCATGCATTTCATGAACAGTAGAATATGAAGTAACTGAATAGAAAAACTTTGTTTATAATGATATAAGTATTGTGGAACATAACATTAGTTTGACATCATGGAAACAAAAGGATTTTTTTACAAGATTAAGCATAGTATTTCTTAAGGTGAGCTCCGCTAATGGGGCTATATGCCTTTATACCTGCATGATTTTTTAGCCAATAATGTTCAGTTTGATGTGCTACTTCCACCATGTAAGGTCCTTCCCACTTTGGAGAAAACTTGTCTTTGACAGCTCTAGCCACTCCTCATACATGATGAGCAGTTTTCCAAACAAGTTCCCCTACTTGAAACCTTCCTTCTTTAACTTAACCTTCATGCTTAGCCTTTGTGTTGGCCTAGTAAAGGCGGTTATGAGAGACAGCATTATTGCGCTTTTCTTCAACAATTTCCAAAGCAACTTCTCTGGGTACTCTTAAGATCTTTGCTAGCTTCACTGTTGGCCTTACCAAATCTATTAGGATGACAGCCTCTGTGTCATAGACTAGAGAAAATGGTGAAGCTCCTATAGTTTGTGATTTAGCTATCCCATGAGCCCACAAAGCTGTAGGAAGCTCCTCTCTCCATCCCTTTCCATTCTCCTTCATCATTTTTCCCAATATTTTCAACAATCTTTTGTTGGAGGTCTCAGCTTAACCATTTCCTTTAGGATAATAAGGTGTTGATGTCGTGGGAGAAATGGAGTACCATTCTGTTAAACAACGTACATCCTTATTCAAGAATGGTGTGCCGTTTGTCAGAAATAATATTGCTTGGTACCTCAAAATGACATACTATATTCTCCTTCAATAAATTAGCCACTAAGCTACCTATTGCTTTCTTTATGGCCGCAGCTTCCACCAACTTAGTAAATAGCTCAATGCTACCAATATCCATGTACATCCCTCAGAATGGAGATTAACAGGACCTATGAAATCTAGCCTCTAACTGTGGAAAGAATATGGAGCCACAGTTGGATGGAGACTCTAATGGCTGGTGTGTATCCCATCCCTTCGCCTTTGGCATTCTTGACATTTCTTAGCAAAGTCTTAGGCATCTCTCTGCATTATATGCCAATAGTATCCTTGGTGTAAAGCCATTTTCCATAGCCTTCTCTCTCCTGGGTGTCTTGTTGGCTCTCCTTCATGCAAATCCGAGAGAACGCCTTTGGCCTCTTTAGTAGGAATACATACTATCCACTTTCCTTGGAAGCTTCTTTTGAATAATTTTCCCTCCACTACTTTGAAACTTGTCACATATCTCTTCAATTTTTCTCTCTTCAACTGATTAGTAGGTAGTACACCTTGTAAAAGGTATCTCAACTACGGATCATGCCAATCTTCTTCTAGTATCTCACCATTAAGCACTTATGCTTGATCTAGTGGAAGAATGGAACAAGTCTTGCAATTCCTTTGCTCTTCCTTGGCATCATTAGCCATTTCTGGCCAAAAGACCCCCAGCCTCTACAATCTTTTATACAGGCTGACATCAAGGTTTATCTCACAAATATCATAGCATAACCTGTGCAATTGTGTCAGCCCTTCCTGTCTTGAGACACACTTCATTAATAACCCTTCTGCTCCTTTGAAAAAAAAAATCCTCATTGATCTTGAGGAAATCCGTCATATTTGATGGTAATTCTAACCCAACATACTTTCCTTGAGTCATTGCCTTCAACAAGGGTTCTCGCCAATCTCAAGGGAGGCACAATTCATCCTGGACCAAACAAGGTTGTTTCTCCACTTGAAGCTTCATCTTTTCTTTCTTTAGCATGGACTTAGTGGCTAGGGTAGCTAGCAAATCAGCCAACTTGTTTTCATTCATGTTAACCACTTTGCATTCTATGGAGATAAAGTGTTTCATAAGCTCATGGAT
>JAOWBE010071947.1:5000-22219 GCA_028566155.1 Quercus phellos | reverse complement strand
AGACAAATAAAATAAAACTAACTGTCATGGAAGAAAACCAAAGAAGTAGCCACAGCTCTCTATGTTCAGCCCCCAGCTCTAGTACTAGCCTCCTTAAATTTTTCCCTAAAGAGCCTTTAAATAGGTAAAGGAATCCTATTACAAGTTGAATTCCCGTTTGGAGAAAATCTCAGATTTTTAGGCTTCAATTAACCGACGGTTTTGGCCCATTTAGATTCATAATTCAGACTTTTGGTAAACTAAAAAGTTGTAGCCCTTTAAGTTAACTTTCCAGCCCAACTTGAATCACCTCGATTGGACATCTGAGCTGAAAGTTATGCCAAAAATACTAACTAATGTGCAGGCTGAAATCCTAATCCAAATTGGAATTGGATTTAGTGCAAATTTCCTTTGATTCTTTGCTCCAATTGGACTTAAATTTGATTGGGTTGGTCTTCTCTTGAATTCTTGCCTGGCTGGATTTAAGTTAGCTTGATTCAATTGGCCTAGCCCCACTTTGCATGTAAAACCCTTATTACCTACAACACAAAGATATTATATAATCAATCACAAAATAACATAAAAGTAAAGATAAATGCGTAGATATGTGAGTACTTTATTGTATATATTTCATGCACATCACCAAGGAGGGGGTAATCAGTCGTCTTAGGAAGCGCAATAAAACCTTGACCAATGAAAAGGATCAATACAAGGATGGCCTTCATCCTCTTAACAAGGAGGTGACGAAGTTGAATGAGAAGTTGAAGGAGGAGACCCATTAGCGGAAAAGGAGCAAAAGGTGCGACCTTGGAAAAGGAGCTTATGGCTCTCTGCGGGCAGGTAGAGTTGGTTAGGGCTGACACCATTATAGAATTCAAGGCTTCACAGCCTTTCATTGACGCCTGTGTTGTCTACGATGGTGATAGGTTTGAGGATTGCTTGAAGCAGGTCAAGTCCGACTACCCACACTTGGATCTATCCAAGGTCACCATGGACGATGCCCTATCGTCAACCTCTGCTAGTGACCCTATCATTGAGGAGACCGATGACTCCATCGAGTCAGAGCGAGATCCAAAAAATGATGGTGTTGTTCTTGCTTAACCTGCTGTAGAGAAGTCTGCCACTCCTTTGATCTCGTCCATTGAAGCACCTTAAGATGCTGAAAACCCTACTCAGGACGCCCAGGATCCTCCTTCCAAAGACTACAGGAACCCTCCAGTTCAAGATGTCTAGGACCCCTTGTATTTCACCTAATTTTCAAACAATATTATGAGCCTTTCTATTCTTGGGCCTTGCTTTTAAATACTTTATTTATGGTACATTGTTATTATTTTATATCCATCACTTTTAGCATATTTTTTCCATATGTTCTTTTTTTTGAGATATGTGTATGTCCGTCTGGTTGTGTGTACATGTGTTAGGATGTACTTGTCTCCCAAACGACTTTGTGGATATCTGGGGTGAACTTGTCTGCTTTTGTGGATTTGTTCACCTTTAGGCATGACAGTGAACTAGTTCTATTTGAGGACCTAATAACAAATCCGTCCACCTGTGGGCTTCATAATAACCTCGTCCACTTGTGGATTTTATAAACTCCCCCACTTGTGGACTTGATAATTTTAAGGCATCCTCACGGGATGAACTCATCCACTTTGTTGACTTAATAATGAACTCGTCCACTTGTGGACTCGAATAATGAACTCGTCCACTTGTGGACTTAAATAATTTCAAGGCATACTTGTGGGATGAACTCGTCCACTTGCGAACTTAAATAATTTCAAAGCATCCTTATGGGATGAACTCGTCCACTTGTGGTCTTAAATAATTTCAAGGCATCCTTATGGGATGAACTCGTCCACATTGTGAACTTAACAATGAACTCATCCATTTGCGGACTTAATAATGAACTCGTCCACTTGTGGACTTAGTTATAAAAGTAGTTTTGTAAAGACAAAGGTCATATTTGAATAACTCCTTTTATTATGATAAATGTGTGCATAAGTAAAAAATGGTTCTTAAAAAGGATAAAAACCTGCCCTTTGGGGCTTAGAAAGTATTGTAGGTAAAAAGAAATGAGGAGTGTCACTCTTCATGCTGTCATCTATTGGTAGTATTTTTTGAGATTCTTGGCGTTCCATAGGCAGTGTAACTTTTATTCGTCTAATGTATCCAGGTTATAGGTGCCTTTCCTCTACCATAACGTGACTCTGTAAGGTCTTTCTCAGTTAGGTCCGAGCTTTCCCTAAGAGGGATCTCTCGTGGTGCTTGTTACCTTCCTTAGGACGAGATCCCCAACTTAGAAGTCCCTATGTCTAACTCTAGAGTTGTAGTGTTTGGTCATGAGGTCCTGGTATCGTGTTAGTCTTTGTTTAGCTGCCTTCTTGACTTCGTCCACTAAATCAAGCTATAGATGCATGGCCTCGCTATTCCTTCTTTCATCATAGTTGTCCACCCTATAGCTTGTGAGTCCGACCTCAGCTGGGATAATGGTCTTGCTTCCGTGTGCTAGTCGAAATGGCATTCATAGTCTCCTATAGGTGTTCTAGTTGTTGTCTTGTATACCCATAGTACGCTTGGCAACTCTTCTAGTCATATACCCTTTGTCCCTTCAAGTCGATTCTTAATGATTTTAAGCAAGGATCGGTTTGTGACCTCAATTTGTTCGTTGGCTTGAGGGTGGGCGGGGCAGGAGTAGTGGTTTTTAATTCCCAATTGTGAGCAAAATTCCCTAAAAGAGTCGTTGTCGAACTACTTCCCGTTATTTGAGACCAAGACTTTAGGGATCTCATATCTGCAGATGATGTACCTCTAGATAAAGCCTCACACGTTCTTCTCTGTGATGGTGGCTAAGGCTTCAGCTTCTACCCATTTGGTGAAGTAGTCTATGCTAACTCTTATGAATTTCAGCTGTCTCATTGCTATTGGGAATGGGTCTATGATGTCCAATCCCCATTGAGCGAAAGGTCATGGGGACGTCATTGGGGTGAGCTCTTCTATCGGCTGTCTAATGATGTTACTGAACCTTTGACATTTGTCACAAGCTTTGACATATGTTTGGGCATCCTTCTGCATAGTAGGCCAGTAGTATCCTGCTTGAATCATTTTGTGTACTAACGACCGTGATCTTGAGTGGTTCTCGCAGATCCCTTCATGGACTTCTCTCATCATATATTCTGCTTTTTCGGGGCTTAAGCAACTTAGGAATGGGCGGGAGAAGCCTCTCTTGAACAAGATGTCTTTTATCAAAACGAATCATGCTGCTTGGATCTTCAGCTTCCTTCCGGCCTCCTTACTATTAGGTAGTGTGCTGTTTTCAAGTAGGAGGCTAAAACTGTGGTCCAGTTTCTATTGGAACCTATATCCTACAAATCGACGGAATCTATTAATGGTGAAAACTGAATAAAGGAAAGTACCTTGCCAAGGATGATCATGTATTCTGCTAATGTGGTCTTGACAAGACGGTCGGCTTGCTCGTTATCTTCTCTTGGGATTTGAATAATCTTGGCCTATAGGTCGTCCACCCTTTTCTTTACTTGCTCCAAGTACTTCTTCATCTCTTGCCTTTACATTTGTAATCACCATTCACTTAGTTTATAACGACTTGGGAGTCACAATGAATAACCACGCTCATGGCCCTTGTTGCTTTTGCGAGATCTAGTTTTGCTACTAGAGCTTCGTACTCCGTTTCATTGTTGGTCATAGAAAAGTCGAGACGCACCATACATTCAATCTCGTCTCCTTTTGGAGAACGAAGTACAATACTCGCTCCGCCAGCCTGTTTGTTGGATGATCCATCCGTATAGATACTCCATTGAGGATACTCTTCTTCTCCCTGGCCTTTGGTGTTAGTGAACTCCGCAAGGAAGTCAACGACCATTTGTCCCTTAATGGTAATACGCGGGCAGTACTATACGTTGAATTCGCTCAACTTTATTGCCTATAGTGCCATTTGTCCGGCGGCTTCAGGATTGCTCATTGCTTGCCGTAGGGCATTGTCAGTCAAGATGACCACTATGTGGGCCTGGAAGTACAGTTTGAGCTTCTGGGTTGCTGTAAACAAAGCAAAGTTGAGCTTCTCCATCCGTGGGTACCTCTCTTTTGCGCCATGGAGTGCCCAGTTGGTGTAATACATAGGCTTTTGCACCTTGTCTTCTTTTCTGACCAAGGTCGTATTAATGGAAGCTAGGGATATAGCCAAGTAGAGAGACAGTTCTTCCTCTAGTTTGGAGGGTTTCAATAACAGTGGGAAAGAGAGGTAGGCCTTCAGATCCTCCTGTTGACATTCACTCGTCCACTCAAAAGATTTTTTCAGCGTGTAGAAGAAAGGTAGACACTTATCTTTTGCCTTTGACATGAACCTATTTAGTGCGGCTACCTTGCCATTGAGGCTTTATACTTCTTTCACTTTCTTTGGGGGTGCCATCTCTATTATGGATGGGATCTTATCTGGGTTGAGTTCGATACCTCTCTGAGACACCATGAACCCTAGAAATTTCCCAACCATCACCCTGAATTCACACTTGCTCGGATTGAGCTTCATGTTGGAAGAGCGAAGGGTGTCGAAGGTCTCCCTAAGATCATCCAAATGATCTTCCTCCCTTCGACTTTTTACCAGTATGGCGTTAACGTAGACTTGGACATTTCTTCCAATCTGGTGTGCAAACATCTTGTTTATGAGCCTCTAATATGTTGTGCTCGCATTTTTGAGGCCGAACAACATCACTTTGTAGCAGAAGAGGCCTTGGCTAGTGATGAACGAAGTCTTTTCTTGATCCGCTTCATCCATTTTGATCTGGTTGTAACTAGAAAAAGCATCATGAGCTTAGTAATTGGTATTGAGTCGTAGAGTCTACTAGGACATCAACTCGTGGGAGGGGGTAGCTATCCTTGGGGCATGCTTTGTTTAGGTCTGTAAAGTCCATGCACATCCTCCACTTCCCTTTGGCTTTCTTGACCATCACCACATTCGCCAGCCAGTTAGGGTAGTACACTTTTCTGATGAAGTCTGCCTCTTGCAACTTGCGGACTTCTTCCGCTATAGCTTGGTCTCGTTCTTGGGTGAACACCCGTTTCTTCTGACGGATAGGTGGAAAGGTAGGCAACATATTCAACCTGTGCATCATGACTGAAGGGTTGATCCCAGGCATGTCTTCATGGCTCTAGGCAAATACATCCTGTTTCTCTTTAAGAAAAGTCATGAGTGCTTGGCGGACCAGCGGGCTGGCGAGGGTGTTAGTCTTAGTTGTTCGATCTAGTTTGGAGTTGTCGAGAAGTATCTCTTCAAGTCCTTCAATGGGTTCTGCCATCGTCCACTGCTCTTCTATATTCATTGTCTATAGATTATTATCCATCTCTAACATTGCTATATAGCACTTACATGTAGCCACATGGTCTCCACGTACTTCTCCTACTCCATATTTGGAGGGGAATTTAATCATTAGGTGGTAGGTTAAAGTTACGGCCTTCCACAAATTGAGAGTAGGTCGTCCTAGGATGACATTGTATACGGATGAGTAGTCGACAATAAGGAACGTGACATCCTTAGTGATTTGCTAAGGATAATCACCAATTGCTACTAGTAATGTGACTGCGCTGAGGGGGAATACTTTTATCTCTCCAAACCCAATGAGTGGGGCGTTGGTTGGAACTAGCCGTTCTCTATCAATCTTCATTTGTGGAACTCCAGGTAGTAGAGGATGTTAGCGGAGCTTCCGTTGTCAACCAGAACCCAGAGTATGTTGTAGTCTCGTACCTTTATGCTAACGACAAGTGCATGTGATGTGGATGGTGGTAATGTTTAACATCTTCCTCTGAGAATTCAATGATGGGGTTGTCTATCCGCGCCATCTTTGGTACGAAGCCCGTTAGCTGGACGTTCTGGATCATCTTGAGGTACGTCTTACAAGCCTTTTTTAATGAATTAGAGGCCGCTGTGCCTCCCACAATCATTCTTATGTCTTCTACGGGTGGCTTGGGATGCTCGTTCTCTCGATCGGCAACCTGCTTCTATGATGGGTCCGTTCTTTCCTTATTGACGAACCTCTACAACTTCCCTTGTTTAATGAGAGCTTCTATTTGTTACTTCAAATCGTAGCAGTCAGATGTGTCATGGTTGTGATCATAGTGAGAGTGACAATACTTGTCTTTGGACCTCTTATTGGGGTCCCCCTTCAGCTTGCCGGGAAATCTTAAGGCTCCTTCATCCTTGATTTGCATCAGGACTTGATCGATTAGGGCAGTCAGTGGGGTAAAGCTTGTGAACCTCTCTGTGGGGGGTTTGGAGTGCCTATCCTCCCATCGGTCTTTGGTCCTTGTTGTCTTTGGTCCACTGTCTTGCCGTGCCTCCTCCTATCTTTCCCTCTTTTTGGGCTTCCCTTCTCGGGCAGCAGTGCATCTTTCGCGTTCATGTACTTCGTTTCCCTATAGAGTACATTCGACATAGTTTTTGGGTTTTTTTTGTATAAGGAAAATAGAAACTTATCCTTCCGTAACCCATTCGTGAATGTAGCCACGAGTATCTTGTCGTCAGTTTCATTGATTGAGAGGGCCTCTTTATTAAAGTGGGTTATGTAAGACCTCAGTGTCTCATCCTTCCTTTGATTAATGTTTATCAAACATGCAGTGGACTTCTTATACCTGTGTCCCCTGTAAAGTGTGAGGCTTTTAACTCCTTAAAGGTACTAATGGAGTTGGGCGTCAACCTGCTGAACCAAATCCTTGTAGGGTCCTTTAGCGTAATGGGGAAGGCCCTGCACATGATCTCGCCCACCACTCCTTGCAGGTGCATCAAGGTCTTAAAAGACTCTAGGTGATCTAGGGGGTCCTTGGATTCATTGTAGGTCTCCACTTGCAGCATGCAAAACTTTGGTGGAAGGGGGAACGAAGTGACAGAGGCGGTGAATGGTGAATTAGTTCGATGGACCAACTCGTTGAGGTTGCTTGACACCTATCCTCTTGAGGGCGTTCATCATGAAATCCATTCGTTCCTTTATCATCTGCATCTTCGCAACCATGTGTGGTGGGGCTGTTTTCACGGTGGATGGACAGCTTGTGTCCTGTCGCTATTGTCTACTTGGGGCATTGCTGCCTTTTGGCCCTTCTTAGTCCCTTCTCTTAGCGCTTGTATCTTCTTAGTCCTCCTCTTGAGTGTTAAGCCCTACGTTCTTTTAGCGTAATTGCTCCTCTAGGTCATGGTTTTGCTTGGTGAGATGTTCTATGACCGCGATGAGAGTCTAAACATGTCTTTCGAGGGCGGTGGTACATGTTTCGTCCCCTTGATTATTGTTGGTGATCGTCATTGAGCGAGTAAGTACCATGAAACTCTTTGTCTGGGAAGTGGTAGTATGGCTTACAAATTGAAAGCTTTCCCATAGACAGCGCCAATTGATGATGCCAAAAATGTTAGTAAGTCACATAGTTCTCATGTGCTCAAGACAACATCTACACAACACAGAAAAAGAAGACCTTAGGAGAGTACTAGTGTGGTGCCGGTCGAATACCCTTCGAAGGTCAAGTTAGAGAACTTTCACAACTCTAGAGTGCTAGAGCTGATGTAAATTATGTATACCTTGGTTTGTGAGGGTTTTGGGGTTTTTATAGTAGCATAGAGTTGTCATCCGTTCCTTGGCATAGAAGGCCTTTCCTTGTAGGGAAGATCTTCATGAATGCACGTATCTTGCGGGATCCTTTCCTTGTAGGAATTCCCTTAATCAGGGTTAATCATGGGGTACAAGATGTTTCTTTATATACTCATGCGTGAAGGCCAAGCAAGGCCATGTCAGACCTGTCAGTAGTTTAGTTATCCCTTTCAACTTCCTTCCATCAACTTCTCATCTTGTCAATGCATTATGGTTGTCTCATTTAGGTGTCGTTGGTCTCGAGGCGCAGACGTTGGCCTTGAGGTGGAATCATTAGCTTTATGATATCGCCGTTTATGTCTATGAACATAAGTAAGGTCAACGTGTTCACTAGGGCCATTAGCTTTGCCTTATGTGACCGAGCTTATCAAACTTTCAGAATTGCCCTTATTACATTTCATCTTTTATTGCCAAACAAATGCATTTTCAGAATATGATCAAATTGAACTTAAAAATCATTTCCAAGAAATTAAATAACAAAAGAAAAGAGCTAGATATAAAGATATAAAGAAGTTCAATAAAAAAACACGAGATATTTTCCAGGTGTATATGTTGAATGAGAACAACCTGATGAAAATAAGGTTACATGTTCAAAATCAAAGATGAGGGTCTTGTTTACCTAGGCTAAAATCAAATTCGGCTGGAGTCGGGGTTTTGGGTTGTGAAAGAGCTAAAACTACATAAAATATTGATTAGCCACTTCATTGGAGTGCAAAGAAGCTAGGTCGAAAGTCGAAACTATTATTGGTTTCTTCTCTTTATTTCTATGATTCTCAAAAGAAGAGTTGGACAAAGAATGAAAAATTGGTATAAACAAACTATTGGTTAGGGTACGATCACTAGACTTCAAGTCTATGGACTAGTGGAGTTGGCTAGCTTTAGGCTCAGTCTTCGTAGTTTTGCTATGATAAAGTCTTGAAATATAATGATCGTACCAATAATTCTATCACAATATCTACTGTCCCGTTCTGTTGCTGCAAATATTCTTTTGGTTACTTCTATGATCCTACCTTAGAGTCTGCCCAAAGATAGGTTGACAGGCCCAAGAGAGACTCATGTTTGGAAATGATCAGGGTGAGATAATTTTTGGATAATCTTATTCGTTTGTACGTATAACTCTTGAAAAAAAAGAAAAAAAAAAGGAAAAAAAAAAAAAGACAAATAATTCCTAATATATTGAGTGGCAAAGCTTGGTCTGTGCATGTGGGAGCATTTTAGAATTTACAATTAGATAACATCTTGGAGAAAGCGAGAAAGGTCGGTGGGTGGTGACTGCTTCTTTAGTGTTCCATCATATCCTGGCTTGGTAAAGGTATTCTCGGTCTGAAATGTATAGGAAAGTGGAGTTATAATGGAGCTGAACATTGGCCGGCGTGGTTGGCATAGGGAAAGATTTTTGGGCTGTGTGGACCTTGTTAGTGTTAGGATTTAGACCCCTGATCAAACAATGTTTAACTTAATTTTATAGTCAACTGGTTAATTAAGTTTGTTAGGTTCTAAGATTTTAGGAACTAAATGTATTAAAACTTCAATTTGTAATGTGTTGGCAAGTCACGATCAAAACTTAGAGTCTAGATTTAGGCTACTCAAAGTGTGTTTATTTATAAAGTTGGAATCGAGTGATTGTAGGATTTATTGGACTAAATCTGCAAGATTCGATAATTAGACTTGATCGATCGAACCTCGTGCATATTATTTTTTTTGTAGAATTTCCAACTCAATCCAAGCCCGGTTTGATGTGTAAGGTTTTATATTTTACTCCAAGTATAAAAGGAAAAAACCCTAGCTATGTTTTAGAGGTCTTTGATGTGCTGTGTATTGAATCTCTTGTGAGATCTAGATGTGTTTAATTTCATACACACTTAGGGTTATCAAGATCAAGATTCATGTCAAGAACTTGGTGATCGCTTCAGTTGTTACGTAAAAAATTTAAAGAAGATCAAAAACCTTTGAGTGGAGTCTCAAAGTCACAAGTGAGAGTACATATGGTTGTAGTGGATTAAAGAAAGAAGTAGTACGTGGACTTAGAGCTGTCACATGGTCGTGGTAGTAAATTTTTTACACGAGGTAGCAATAGAATGTTAGCGGTCTAAGTTCTATTGTAAAAACTTCAATTCTTTCATAGTAGACCTGTTTTACCTTGAGGATAGCTAGGTTAAATCATCCCCAAGTTTTTTACCAATTTGGTTTTCTTGGGTTATCATATCGTGTGTTCTTTATTTTTCCAAATTACTTACATGATATGATTAGATTGTGTTAACCTAGATCTAAATAATTTATCTAAGTAATCACTTGGCTAAATAACTAGGTTAAACAACTTGTGTTTTAAGGAGTCTAAAAATGTACAAGTGGTATCAAAGTATGTTAGCTCTTATATTTAGATCCTTTGATCTAAGAGTTGATCCTTGACTCTTGTTGTCATGGAATACGATCACTCTCTTGTGATCCCACCTCACTTTGATGGGAACAACTATGCCTATTGGAAAGTAAGGATGAAAGCATTCTTGAAATGTATTGATGAGAGAGTTTGGAATTTCGTTGAATACGGATGTGAGAAATTGACTAGTCCTGTAAGCGAGTGGTCAACTTCTCAGAAAGAAATAGCCGCTTTTAATAGCAAAATCATGAATGCTATTTTTAATGCTGTTTCTATGGAGAAATTCAAGAGAAACTCAAATGTTAAGGTTCCTTCTACTGCATGAAATATTCTCCAAATTATGCATGAAGGCATAAAGGCAATTAAGATTAACAAACTACAGTAGTTAATTACTAGATTTAAAAGTATTAGAATGTCTGATGATGAATGTTTTGATGAATTCTATGCTAAACTGAATGATATTATTAACTCTGCTTATAATTTGGGTGAAATTTATGATTAACCTAAGATTGTTAGGAAGATACTTAGATCCTTGACTGAGAACTTTAGACCCAAAGTGACTGCCATTACTGAAAGCAAGGATGTAGACTCCATCCCTATTGATGAGCTTGTAAGATCTTTCCAGTCCTATGAGCTAGACCTACCTAATACAAACAAATCTAAATCAATGGCTCTTAAGTTAGTTGATGGTAATGGATTTGATGATGATCTCTCTTCTACAGAGATTGCATATCTTGCTAAGATCTTTAGAAACTTTCTACAGAGATTGCATATCTTGCTAAGATCTTTAGAAACTTTCTTAGGAACAACAACAAAAGGGCAATAGGTAAAAACAATGTTGAACCTAGGAATTTTAAGAGGAATGAACTCATTAAAGTGAACAATACTGATAAATCTAAAGAGAAAGTAGGTCAAACCTCTAATAATTCTTTGAGTCAACAATGTTTTGGTTGTCAAGGGTATGACCATTTGAAATTAGAATGTCCTACATTCTTGAGATCAAAGGATAAAACTGTGGCTGTAATCTTTAATGATGATGAAGTTTCTAATCATGAGTCTAGTAATGATGAGGATGGAAACTTCATTACTTTCATAGCTACTACTATAGTCGATGAAAGTGTTATGGTTGATGAAAACTCTTCTGATGGGGAACTCTCTGAGAATGCCGATTTGCAAGAAGCCTATAATAAGCTTTGCAAGATTGCTACAAAGGATGCTATGAATGTTGACTTAGGTTTAAAGAAAATTGCTTCTCTTGAACTTGATAAGAAAAATTTGTTGTTGAAATCGTTTGATGCTAATGAATTGATTAATAATGTGAAGACTGAAAACATGTTGTTGCTTGATAAAGTCAAGAATTTGAAACTAGAATTATCTGTTGCTAGAGAACAAAAAAATTGATCTACTAGTTCTAAATTTGATCACATGTTAAGTATTCACAAGTCTCCCTTAGACAAAACTGGCCTAGGTTTTGAAAATAGCATCTCTATGTCTAAAACTTATTCCACAAATTTTGTTTCTTCTTTTAAGCCCTCCAAGAGTGAGATTGTTAAATTAGTAGAAGTTACACCATCTCCTAGGAAGATTAGGGTTGATCTTAAAGAGTCTAAGCCTAAGAATCCTACTCTTCCTAAGGATAAGTTGCATGATAGACCTTTATGGGTTTGTCATTTTTATGGAAAGACTGGGCATATTCGTTCAAACTATTACAAGTTGCAAGCTGCAAAGCGAGCAAATAAGTAAAAGTACTTGTGCCTCAAGTACAAGATCCTATGGTACTTATTAGTGAGTTGGTAAAGGTGTTAAACTTTTATATCAATCCTGGAGTTGCTCATCATTCTAATATGAATAATAAATCCAATCTTAGAGTTGCATCCAAAAGGTTTTTGATACAAAAGGTTTAATCTAATTGAGTCTTTTTGACATGGTCCTTGTGTTTCATCTCAATATTCTTTGTAACCATTCTATTTTTTTTTTTTTTTTTTTTTTTAGGATTTGCATTGCATAACATTCATGCATTTCATGATAGTTTGTTTTTGTTATTCCCTTTAAATTTTTTTTTTAAAAAAATGGTAATGGAAGGAAAAATGTGTTTTGCATTATTTCCCTTGGACTTGTAATCAAGGCTGGCCATATTATCTTTTCATAACATGTTTGTATACCTTGTTTAGCTTTGATGAGCTTATTTTACTGCACTTTGCTAGTTTTAACTATGTAGTGCATGTTGTGTGGGAGTTGTTTATAGTTTTTGATCACTTGATCTTAATTCTGAAGTCATATGCTTTTGATTGTTTGGACTTGAACTTAATGAGAAAGGCATAAATAATCATCTTACCATTGTTTATTAGCCAATCATGAACACCTTAGTGCATATCATAATATTTTGTGCTCGAAAAAGTGTAGCACATGCACAAAAAGAACATAAGGTGTAGCTTCAGAATAAAGCTAAAATTGGTGTGTACATTATCTGGTTAATCAAATATTTTCACATTGAAATAAAATTAGTGTGTACATTACGAGGCAAAACAAGAAACTTCCATGATTGTAAGATTGTTTTCTAGGAGATGTGAGAGTTATATAATGTAACTTTTTAGGTGATAGTCTCTTTCAAACTTATGTGATGAATTTTGTAGATATTTTGATTGATTAATATCTACATATCACCTCACATGTATCTCAAACTATTGCTAGTTATACACACTACACAAGTTAGTCTTTGCTAAACTTAGTACATGATATTGTGTGTGATCTTGTTATGGCCATCCAAGATTCAATGTTCCGTGATTTTAATGCAAAATATGTTTAATGTTTGAGTTTTAAGGACAAATTGGTTGAAAAACTTGTTTTTGGAAGATCTAGGTTGAATTCAAGTGTTTTTGAAAAACTCTTAATCTCATACTCATGCATTTCATTTATAAAACACTGTACTTTGAGGAGTTTCTGTATTAAATTGCTTTGTTTTTCAAAAATTTGAGTTTTCCAGATTTTCAACCAATCGAAGCTATTGCTTGATTGATTGAAAATGCGATAAAATTTTAGATTTGAATCTACCTGGCTCGATCGGTGCTCAATTGATGTTGGATCAATCAAAACTATTTTTTGATCGACTGAATCTAATTTTCAACCGTTCGAAATTTGAACAATGAGTTTTTTAAAAAGGTTTTCTCTTCACATGCTCTTCATTTTTTTTCAAACTTTTTCAAAACCTTTCTCACTATTCTCTCATCGACCGATCCAATCTAAAATTTTTTTCGTTTTCTACCTCAAATCTTCAAGGATTTTTGTCTTCAAGTTCTTGTAAGTCTCTTTTACCCTTTCTTTTTCAATTTATTCACATTTTCATGCATTTTTCATGCATTTTCCTTGAAATTTTCGAACTCATGATTTTTGGGGTTTTTGAATTTTGTGTTGTTTTGTTTCACATTTGATCATTGAGTTTTTGTCTTTAGATGGTATAAACATGATCCTCATGCATTAATTTGATCAATTTTGTGAATTTGGAAAATTTTGAAATTCTAGGGCTTGAAACTTTATGAAATTGGGAATTTTGTTCAATTGGGCTTAAATTGGTAAAATTGACCTGTGTAATAGATCCAGAGATACATAGGAACTTTGAGCGTAGGGGCTGGTTACCATTATTAGAGGTTGAACGCCCTCCTCTTGATGCCTTGATTAGAGAGTTCTATTCGAACCTCTCTATCCACTCCGATGATTCCAACACTTAAGATGTGATGAGTTTAAGAAGGGGTGAAGAGTATGTCATTACTCCTTCTGTAGTGGCCACTGCTTTTGGTGTACCTTTGGTACAGCAGCTTGTGTACCCATACACTGAGACCCCTCCTCTTGATGACATTATGTCTTACATTACCGGTACTTCCATTAGTTGGGGTACTGATCCTCATGTCACCTCTCATGAGCTTACTGAGCTTAACTATTTATTTTTAAGAATTCCTTGTCATTCTATTTGGCCTATCTCTCATTTGCACACCATTCCTATTAAGAGATGTGCATTTTTGTATGCACTTGTGACTGATGCTCCTATGAATTTTCCTACTCTATTCATTCGATCTCTAGTTGAGGTTCATAGGAGTAGTTTTAAATCACATGGCCTTTTCTTCTCGGTTTTTATTCATAGGATTCTGTTACATTTAGGTTTAGAGGATTTTCCCACGTCTAAGCTCGTACATATTATAGCTCCCATAGGTGCCACCTTTCTTCCACAAAGAGTAGCTCAGATGAAACCTAGCTTTAAACGCCCTAGAGCCAAGTCTTCTACAAGTGCATTTAGGCCTCCTACATTTGGTAATCCCATTGCTGAGGAGTATGTCAATCCTATTGCCGCTGTTGATCCTCCACCATTTTTATTGAGCGATGCTTCTCTATAGAGTATGCTGGACACTGTCATGACTGTTCAGGCGACGCATGGACAGATTTTGGTGGATGTGCTTGTTGAGCTTCAGTCTTTATGAGATGATTTGAAAAGTGCTAGACATTCTACTCCACCTCCACCTTTTGATGATGAGTCTTGATTGCCCTGTGACAATTCGTCACAAAAAGGGGGAGTGTATATGCAAGTTGAGTTTTTGTTTTAGAGCTAGATTGTATTTAAGAGCTTCTTTGATGTATTTCTTTTCATTTGGCTCATGATGTATTTATTTTTTATGGGTTGTATATGTTAGGGGGAGACACTATGTTTTATGTTTCTTTTATTGTTTCTTGTTACACATGTGATACATTGGTTATTGATTTATATTATGAGGTTATTCATGGTATATATCTTTTATTTTCTGTTTTGTGAAATCAAAAATTTTCTTTTGGTTTACTTGTATTTTCCATACATGCGTTTATGTGTTTGTTGAGTGTTTGAGGGATATACAGGTTTATTTAGTCGTGCTGCTGTCTACATTGGCAACTGATAGATAGTAGTTAGATTGAATTGTTTTTGGGCATTTTAATTTTTAATGGGCTGTTTGTAACTTTAAGCATTTTAATTTTGTGATGTGTTTTGTCACGAACTGTCAAAGTGGGAGTTTGTTAGGTTCTAAGACTTTAGGAACTAAATATATTAGAACTTCAATTTGTAATGTGTTGGCAAACTATGATCAGAACTTAGAGTCTAGATTTGGTTTGCTCAAAGTGTGTTTATTTGTAAAGTTAGAATTGAGTGATTGTAGGATTTATTGGACTAAATCTAGAAGGCTTGATCGATCGAAAATTAGACTTGATCAATTGAAGCTCATACAGATTATTTTTTTTGCAGAATTTTCAACTTAGCCCAAGCCCGATTTGACGTGTAGGGTTTTATGTTTTATTCCAAGTATAAAAGGAAAAACCCTAGCTACGTTTTAGAGGTCTTTGATGTGCTGTGTGTTGAATCTCTTGTGAGATTTAGAAGTGTTTATCTTCATATACACTTAGGGTTATCAAGATTAAGATTTATGTCAAGAACTTGATGATCGCTTCAGTTGCTGCATAAAGAATATAATGAAGACCTGAAACCTTTTGAGTGAAATCTCAAAGTCACAAGTGGGAGTACTTGTGGTTACAATGGATTAAGAAAAGAAGTAGTCCGTGGATTTAGAGATGTCACATGATCATGGTAGTAAATTTTCTACACTAGGTAGCAATAGGATGTTAATGGTCTAAATTCTATTGTAAAAACTTCAATTCTTTAATAGTGGATCTATTTTACCTTGAAGATAGCTAAGTTAAATCCTCACCAGCTTTTTTACTGGTTTGGTTTTCCTAAATTATCATATCGTGTGTTTTTTATTTTTCCGTATTATTTACATGATATGATTTGATTGTGTTAACCTAAATTTGAATAATTTATCTAAGTAATCACTTGGCTAAATAACTAGATTAAACAACTTGTGTTTTAAGGGGTCTAAAAATGTACAAAGTCAATTATGTAAGCCTTAGGTTAAACATAAATCATACATATCATGCATTGAAAAATATAAATAACATAAAATATGATGATTCAAGAAAACTAATGAAACAAATTAATTTCAAGGTAAAAAACCTGGGGAGGACCAATCTCAAGAAGAACAATCCACTATCAAATAAAATTTTATAGTCAAGAATATTAAATTATTAGTAAACTTAACAATGATTATCAAACCTAGTTCTAAAACACTTAAACTTCTTTGATGTGAACTTGCCCCAACATGAACCTCCAATTCACGTTTTGCTCTTTAATGCAGTACTTGATATCTGAAATTTGGGCTGCAACTTTGTTCCATCGGTACTTATGGAATAAGGATGATCTCCAATAGATACTTGAAAGAGTAGAAGGCACAAAACCTCTAAGATTTCAAAAGAGTGGCTCTTCAAGACTTGAAAAATGCATTTTAGGGGTTTCCTTATATACCAAGTAAATCTAGACTAAAACTCTAAACATTTAATGGTCTATTAGGCAAGATTTAAATTTTGCAGAATCACATCTCGATTGGTCGAAGCTTTCTTTCTATCAATTGAGCCAACTTGATTTTGAATTCCTGAACCTATAGCTTATATGTTCTTGAATTCTGACTTGCAGCACTTTGAACAATGTCTAATATAACTCATAGACACTGAGATCTATACCTAGACAAATTTATATACATGGTTTGCCAACAAACAAATCATTTAGAACCTAAATATTTAGAATCTAATATTTAGTATTCTTTAAAGACAAACCACTACTGTGTCGTTGGATTGAAATTCCGGCTACGATCGTGGCAGTTCTTATTGGAATAGTTGTTGGTGCTCCAATCTCTGGTAGGAAAAGAGAAGAAAAATTACACAACCACACAAACAGAAAAACAATAGCGTATCTACAGCTGAAAAGAAGATCTCAACATTATGAACCCAAAGTTGTAGATCTCATTAAGAGGAAGTAGATCTACTTCAAATTGGCTTTGATTTGGGTTGAGAAGAAGTAGAATTGGTTCAATCTACATGAGCACCGCACCCAGTGGTCCATGACAATAACTCAGTGAGTGAGAGATGGAATGGAACAAACTGGCTTCAATGGGTAAGCCTTCAGTTTTAAGTTACCTACGGTCGTTTTTATTCCTTGTTAGAATCAAAAACCTAGAAGTGCTTTTCGAATTGGCTTGCGTTGGCAAAGTGGCAAACCCTAGACTCCATCGACCATCGTTTCGCTCATCATTTGCAACCCCAACTAACGGTTTGATCGGCTTGGCAATTGGCATTAGTTGGCTACATTAGTGACGGGTGGT